>PVLD010024091.1:0-26117 GCA_004027595.1 Dinomys branickii | reverse complement strand
CAACGGAGATGAGGGAGGAGAAAAAACGAACTGATCAAAAGGGCCATCATCTGTGTAACCTGAGTAACAAAGATGAAGGTAACATTATGTAGGACAGCATCCAGAGCTAATTCCCTTCTATGTTCTCTATAATTCTGTATTTCCTCAGTCGTTTTTGTACTAGCAGAAATGAAGATAACTTTGTATTATACAGCATCCAATGCAAATTCCCTACTATCTTATCTATAATTTGGTATTTCCTTTAATGTTTTTGTGTTAACTAATGTGAAGATAACTATGTAATACAACATCCAATTCTAATTCCCTACTATATTCTGTATAACTTTGTATTTTCTGTATTGTTTATGGCTTTTCTGGTTCATATGTCTCCATTCTTTTGTCTTTAAAAAAAAAAAAAAAAAAAAAAAAAAAAAAAAAAACCAATGCTGTGTGAAGAAGACATCCCATCCAGATCCCTCCTGGCCTTGCAGCCTCTTGGTAGCCATGCCTGGTCCCAGCTCCTGTCCTTGATGCAGTGACTTGCTTCATCCCAAGGCCAAGCCATGGCAAGGGGCCATTGGATGGGCTGTCTGGTTCTGACTGCATTAATAAATCTGTGGAATGAGAAAAAAATAAAAATGATACAGAATTTTGAAACAAAATGGTAAGAAATTAACAATGTTCTTATATTGCATATTGTTATCTTCAAAGTAGTTGTTCAAGTTACCAGATGTAGGCAACCAAAACTGATAAAAAAATGAAGCATTAACTGTTCCTTGCAATAAACCAATAGAAATTAATAGTACAATTATCTTACTATCTTGTGTATATGTATATATTTTTCCCCTTCTTTCTTTCTTTTCTCCTTTCCCTCATCACAGTCGTTCTTTCCTTTTGAGCAGTTTCTTTCCCCTTCACAATATCTACTGCACCTTTTGAATTTTGTTTACTCTTTCAGTTTCTTAGGGAGACAATACGATGTTTACACATGTGCATCTGGTTTATTTCACTTATGAGTATGGTCTCTAGTTGCACCCATTTACCTATAAAACCCTTAAGTTTATCTTTCTTTATAGCTGAGTAATACTCCATTGTATAAAAATACCACATCTTTTTTATCCATTCCTCAGTTGATGGGCATCTGGGTTGTTTCCAAGATATCGCTATGACAAATTGCGCTGCTATAAACATGGGTGCATGTATATTACTGTGGTATGATGTTTTCAATTCTTCTGGAAAAATAACCAGAAGGGGAATAACTGGGTCAAATGGGACCTCTAATCCCAGTTTTTTGAGGCATTTCCACACTGATTGTACCAGTCTATAGTCCCACCAACAGTGGAGAAGGGTTCCTTTTCTCCCCACAGCCTCTCCAGCATTTGTTATTGGTTGATTTTTTGATGACAGCCATTCTTTCTGGGGTGAAAAGAAATCTCAGTATTGTTTTAATTTGCATTTCTTGAATGACCAATGATGTTGAACTTTCAAAAAATAAGGCATGTGAAGTGCTTTTTAAAACTACAGAGATATACAAAGGATCTGACCAACTATTATGTTAACTGTAAACCTGTCAGAAATCTCAGGAGAGGAGAACTAATGTGGCGTGGATTTGTTGGTGAGGGGGTTCATGGAAGTGGTAGAACTGAAGGGAAGTATTTGGATGGGTGAGAAGGTGCATTTGAAATCAGACAGTAGAGCCAACAGGGCTAAGGAGGGAAGAATGGGGCCAGGGATATAGCTCAGCAGCACAAAGACCTTCTTAGCACAAGATCACCTCTGCCCCTAGTCACCCAATAACCCATTCCTCAATCAATACAAGCCAAGGTTCTGGCTGCTTTGTGGCCTTCCTCGTGAATAACTGGTGGCCCTGAATCCCCGCTGTACCGCCATTCTGTCTCTGGCTCTCTCTCTCTCCCAGTGTGCCATAACACCTCACAGGAGATTGGAGGCTCCTGCAGGGGCCTCGATACAGGGGTGTTTCAGCCAGCTTCCTTCACCAGGAGCTCTGCTTGATTCAAGAGAGTCCAGTGGTGATCAAAACAGACCATGAGTAGTTAAGGAGTTTGGCCAGGGGATTTCTGCGAACCTTGTGAGCTTTATCATTTTTTGATTTGAATAGCAATTATCATCTAGCAAGTGCAAAGATAGCCAGGTGTGGGGCTGGGATATAGCTCAATGGTACAGTGCCTGCCTGGCAAGCGTAAGGTCCTGAGTTCAATTCCTGACACACACCCCCTAAAAGAGCCAAGTACACCACCAGCTCCAACTTAAAGGGTATCTATAGTCAAATATGCTCGTTCCATTTACTCTGTGAGTTCATGCAGTTTATTCAGGATGAAGTTTACGAATATGAATATGTAGTCTGGCCATTCCTACTCCAGGGACCTATTATTCATGATCACAGAGCCACAAAGATAATATAATTTACCTCTAACACACACCCTTTATGCTTCTTTTTGATCCTATTTCACTTTGGGGAGTGGCGCTGCCCAATTCTAATTGTCAAATGGTAATTATGACACTGGAGATGTTCAACAAACATTACATATCTAGGGACCATCTCTGGAAAAGAAATCTTGGTTGAATCACTACATACCCAGGATAATAAATGCTAACTTGTTTTTACAATTTCTTGTACCACTAACCATGGGTTACTCGTGTGGACTTCTAAAATTAAAAATAAATAAAAACAGCTGCCTCATAATGATTTTGCCAAGAAAACTTCAAACATAAAAAACCCAGTTGGCTGGTAGAGAATAACGTAGGTAAATATCACTGAATAAATATCAAATGAATAATCCTGGCCATTGAGAATTTTTGTCTACTTTCCCTCCATAAAGATTATTTTAAAGTAAACTTCTTCATTCAGCATGAAGAAATATGCATGACAAACTTAAACCAAATGTCTGGAAAGCTAAAATTCAGATAGAAAATTCTAGTAGCAAATAAATTCTGACTTTAATAACTGAATCTAACTACTGTACTTCAGAGCTTGGGAACTCATTTCCAGAATTGTGAAAATTTCCTCATCGATTGATTATCTTTTTTTTTTTTTGGTACTGGCAATCAAACTCATGACCTCAGGTTTGCCAGGCAAGCGCTTATGCCACTGAGCTACATCCCTGGCCCTGACTGATTGTCTTTTTGAGACAGGGATTCACTATGCAGTTCAGGCTGGCCTTGAACTCATTTTGTAGCCCAGGCTGGCCTAGAACTCACAGTGATCTGCCTACCTCTGCCTCTTGAGTGCTGGGATTACAAGTGTGCATCACCATGCCCAGATGAAAATTTTCCACTTTAAGGAACAAATTAGAAATCAGTAACAGAAGAAAATTTGGGAATTTAGGGGCTGGGGATATAGCTCAGTGGAATAAGCGCCTGCCTAGCAGGCGCAGGGTCCTGAGTTCAATCCCCAGTACCGCCAAAAAAAAAAAAAAAAAAAAAAAAAAAAAAGAACGAAAATTTGGGAATTCACAAATATGGGGTAAATAATATGTTCTTAAACCAGACAAAGTGGCACACACCTGTAATCCCAGCACTTGGGAGGCTGAGCCAGGAGGATCATCACAGTTTGAGGCCAGCCTGGACTACATAGTGAGTTGAAGGCCATACTGAACTACATAAGGAGACTCTTAAAAAATGAATGAAAACAGCAAGGTATGGTGGTTCATACCCATAATCCCAGCACCTGGAAAGCTGAGGCAGGACTACCACAAATTCAAGACCAGTGTGGGCTACATAGTAAGTTCAAGGCCAGCGTGAACTACATAGCAAGACCCTCTCAGAAAAAAAAAAAAAAAAAAGAGAAAATAATAATTCTTAAGTAACCAATGAATCAAAGAAATGACAAGGGAAATTAGAACTTCTGGTTTATTTATTTATTAAAGAATTTTAAAATAGTCTTCCTACGTATCCCAGGCTGACCTTGCATCACAGTAATCCTTCTGTCTCAAACTCCTACGTGCTGCGATTACAGGCATGTGCCACCACATCTGGCAAAGTATATGTTTAAAATGAGTGAAAATAAACAGAAAATATACAAAAACATCTAAGATTAAGCTAAAACAGTGCTTAGAAAGAAATTAATGACTGTAAACATCTATTCTAAAAAATTAAAAACTCAGACCAACATGAAAATGTTAAATCCAAAGCAATCAGAAGAAAGGAAATAAGTGAAATTTTAAAAAGCAACAGAATCAAAACCAAATGTTGGTTCTTTCTTTTTTTTTTTTTTTGCCTTTTTGAGACAGGGTCTCGCTATGCAGTTCAGGATGGACTTGAGCTCACTTTGTAGCCCAGGATGGTCTGGAACTTGCAATGATCCTCCTGCCTCAGCCTCCCAAGTGCTGGGATTACAGGCATGAGCTACGACGCCCTGCATGGTTCTTTCAAAGTATCAACAAAACCAACAAACTTCACTAGATGGATCGTGTAAAACAGAGGAGACTCCAATTACTAAGACCAGGAAGGAAAGAGGTGGCATCATTATGAACCTTAGAGAAATAAAAAGGGTTGTAAGAACAACTATGAACATGCCAGCAAATTAGGTAACCTGGATGAAGTGGACAAATTCTTAGAAACACACAAATTACCAAAACTGAATCAAGTTGAAAATCTGGAGAGAATTACTGTATAACATGCAAAGGGTTTGAATCACTAATTAAACACTTTCTCACAAAAAGCCCAGGCTAGATGGCTTCCTTGGCAAATTGCATTAAATGTTAGAAAGGAACTAACACTAATCCTCCCAATTCATCCTACAAGCCCAGTATCAGCTTGATACCAAAACCAGACAAAGATATCAAAAGAAAGAAAACTATAGGGGGTTGGGGATATAGCTCAGCAGTAAAGCACCTGCCTGGCAAGTGCAAAGTCGTCAATTTGATTCCCAGTAACCCCACCCCCCCAAAAAGAAAAGAAAACTATAACTAGAACCAGTGGTACAAACCTGTAATCCAGCACTCAAGAGGCTGAGACAGGAAGCATGCCAGTTCCAGGTCAGCATGGGTAATACACTAATACCAGACCAGCCTGGACTACAGAATATAACTCTGTCCTAAAAAAAAGAAAATGTGAGGAAGGGAAGAAGAGAGGAGACTACACACAGAAATTCCGTATTAGTGTAAGAATATAATCGCAACAATTCTCAGTATTAGCAGTGTATCCAGTGACATACAAAGTAGATTACATATCATGACCAACTAGGATTTATCTCATGGACGTAAGGCTGGTTTAACATATGAAAATCAATCAACATAATACACCATATGAATAAAGAAAAAATATATTATTTCTTCAGTAAAGGCACTTGAAAAAAAATCCAGCATCTTTCATGCTAGAAAATATTCTCTAACAAAGGATAGGAGGAAATTTCTGCGACCTGATTAAGGGAATAAATGTAGCACTCATCACTGACATAATATTTGGTGAACAAAAGACACAAAGCTTTCCCCCCTAATAGTAGGAATAAGACAAGATGTCTGTTCTTCTGTTCAACACTGTAACACTGTTTCTAACCAAGGAAGTTGAGCAAGGCAAAGAAATAGAAGGCACCCAGATGGAATAGGAAAAAGTAAACTTATTTCTATTAGTAGGTGATATGATCTTGCATATAGAAAACTTGAAGAGTCCATAAATAAATATGAAGGTTGCTCTTACTGCAGGATACAAGGCCAATATACAAAAACCTATGGTGTTTCTATAAACTAGCAAATTTAGTGCTGGGGTAATTGACAAGGTATCTACCATGCAAAAGAATGCAGCTGGACCCTTATATCACACCATAGAACAGAAGTAATTCAAAATGGATCATAGACCTTAATGTAAGTGCTAAAACTACAAAACAGAAGAAATCTAGGAGTAAATCTTTGGGATCTTCGATTAGGCAATGGTTGCTTTGGTATGACACCTAAAGCACAAGTGACAAAAGTAACAAAAGAAAGAACTTACATGTGCAGCACATAATGTGAGTTTACTAAAATTATAAATTTTATTTTTTTTCCTTTTTTTTTGGAGACAGAGTCTCACTATGCAGTTCAGGGCTGGCCTCGAGCTCACTTTGTAGCCCAGGCTGGTCTTGAACTTGCAACAATCCTCCTGCCGCAGCCTCCTGAGTGCTGGGATTACAGGTGCACACTACCACATCCAGCTAAAATTACAAATTTTAGTACTAAAAGAATACAAAAGGTAAAAAGATAATTGAAAAAATATATATACAAATCATATATTAGTTACTTTTCTTGTTGCTGGGACAAAAATGCCCAACACCTATTGTGAATAATGTCACTGTGAACATTTTCCTGTTCTGAGACAGGGTTTCACTATGCAGTTCAGGCTGGCCTTGAACTTGCAGTGGTCTTCCCACTTCAGCTTCTTGAACGTAGGGATTATAGGTATGCGACACCACACCCAGAAGCATACAGTGTAATCACAGCCCCAGATGGAGGTGGAGGAAGGAGGCTCGCTGTGACTTCAAGGCCAGCCTGAGCTGCATAAGGGGGCTCAAGGCCAGCCTGCACTACAGAGTGAGATCCTGCCTCAAAAAAAGCCAAACAACTGAACTTAACCAAATAAAACACCCAAAATATATGCCAAAGAGTAAATGAATTTCTGGGAACTCTACATTTGACCAGTATTCAACACCTAGCAATATGGAAGCAATTAAGGGATCTAGTGTTTAGCAATTCCTATATCTTGGTTTTTCCAGAATGAATTTCCAAAACAGCCATTTCAAGGCTTCTTGAGTATGAATATTAAGGCACCTTAGTTTGTTGGCCTAGGTAAGAAAAATATGAATGAATTTTTTAACCTCTTCAATATATTCTGCAGTATACTCAGGAATTACTTGGGAATTCAATTTCATTTCTTATTTTAAAACTAAGTACATTGGCCTTTTCACTATAAATGCATACACTGAAAAGGCAAAGATCATATAATTGTTGAAATTTATTAAATGTGTTATACGTTATGTACAATAAACAATTGCAATAAACAATACAAGAGATTATGTTAAATTCTTTATAAAATTGGTTATGTTATAGGTAGAGGTGCCAAATTTAGCAAATAAAAATACAGTATAAATATCCAATTCAGTTTGAATTTCAAATAATGAATCATTATTTTAGTGAGTATATTTCAAATATTGTATGGGATACACTTATATTAAAACATTACTATCTGCAATTCATACTGAATTGAAAGCCAGGCGTAGTGGCACACGCCTGTAATCTCAGCACTTGGGAGGCTGAGGCAGGAGGCTCATCGTGAGTTCAAGACCAGCCTGGGCTACAGAGTGAGTTTGAACTGCACAGTGAGACCGTCTCAAAAAAGACCAAACAAACAAACAAACATACTGAACTGAATGTCCTGTATTTTATCTGGCAACACTAATTATAGATAGAGATATTTTATTCACTGTCCTTACTAACAGCTGTCCAGGCATAGCAGTAGGAGATAAATAGACCGGGCGGTTCTATATTTCTGCCATGTGTGGTCCACTGAACAGTTAAAAGTTTCCAGCAAAGTCCTAGAATTGACCTGGCATGTGATCCTGGGCTATTTTTACACTGAGGTGAATGGGATGGTTTTTCCAGAGATTGGGGAAAATAGCTATACTTAAAATTATGGAGAAGGGGTACTTAGGCGAGAGAGGTGGGAGTGACTTACGGACTGTGTCATAGTAAAGGCTACTTTGAACACATCACGTGTCCATGTCTCCAACCCTGGCATAATGAGATGGATGGCGACCTATTAATTGAAAGGAGCCTGAGGGTTTGCTGCTTTTGGATGCCTGAGTTCATGATGTCAAGCACAGGAACAGAAAATAAAAAACAAGAAACTGGCCTTGCAATAAACGGGCTCCCTGCAATGAAGCACAGATGCCTCAAACTCAACACACCTGAAACAGGAGTCACTGCCTTCTCCAAATTCCTCCCTGCTTCCAAATTTTATTTGTGTATTCAGCAAATCCTAAGTGGCCCCTAAGTGCCAGCACGTTCTGGCTCTTGCTGTATATCTAGAGTCCAACACACATGGCTGCTTCATCCAGAGAGCTTAAAGCAGAGTGTGGGAGACTATCCTGCAATCACAAAGGCAAATGATCAATTGTACATTGTGATACTGTGAAAGAAAGGTATTTAGTGCTGTAAGTCTTTGATCAAGGTGGTGTACTACTGCTACTGCCAGCCTTTACATTGAGGTTGTAAGGAATAAACACTATTATTATGAAGAACCCTGAGAAAAAAATGTTTTAAAAGAAGGCACTACACCCTCTCCTATTTAGAGGAACAATATTTTATTAGTACTGTAATTTCTGGTCAGGCATAGTGATAAACGCTTGCAATTGCAGCTACTTAGGCTGAGACGGGAAGATCACAAGTTGGAGCCCAACCTGGGCAACTTAGTGAACTCTGTCTCAAAATAAATAATAAAGGACTGGGGATGGAGCTCAGCGTAAAGACCCTGAGTGCAATCCCTTAAAACCAACCAATAAACAGAGAAGAGGATGTAACTCAGTGAACACCTCTGGGTTTCATCCCCAGCACCAAAAAAACAAAACAGAAAAACCACACACCCAGTGACCTTCTCTGGAATGTGCAGAATTTTGCAATATATGTTATCAAGTGGACTGTCAGGTTAAATATTTGCATATTTGTTATTAGATGATTAATCTTATCATTGCACAAAAAATAGAGGTAGGTAATTTTGCTTGACAGGGGAAGCTCTTCCACATTCAGGCCATCTTTCATGGCGCTTGTATTCAACTGCTTTTGTACCATCTCTGGTCCAGAGGATGTAATTCTTGCTAGACCGAAAGGGCAAAATGGGCGCCTATTTCATTACTACCATTTACCTTCTAGGACAGGTACTGCGTTGAAAAGGAAGCTTCTTTATCTGGTAAAACTCCAAAGCACTTACCCATTTTTCTCAATGGGGTCAACTCGGTGACTCCCAACCTACTTTGGTAGCCCAGACCACAACTGCTAGGTAACAGTTGTACAGCCTCTTGGGTCCAGTAACGCTTCATGGGGCTTAGCAAGTGTATCTGGAACCAGAAGTACTTTCTACTGCACACGTTTTTCTCTCTTCCTGCCCTCCTCCCATCCCCCACCTTTCCCTCTCTCCACCTCCCTCCGTCTTTTTGGTGCGGACTGCCAGGCTTCGAGCATGTCAGGGAACCGATCGTGTCTACGACTTGCGCATCCCCCCTAGCCCCTTGTCAGTCCTTTTCCCCCGTAACAACATCCTGTTACCTACTCCACAGAACAATGCAGTCTTTTACTTTTTGCTGAAGAGCTGGAGGAAGGGAGAATTAGAGGACTGCACCGGGGCACGGAGGGGTGGGCAGGTGCACTGACTAAATCTCTACGCAACCCTCCTCCCGGAGTCCCGCCCTATGCCCCGGTGCCCTTCTCTTGGGCTGCACTGGGGTGGGGGCCAGGAGTCGGTGAACCGACGCAGGAGGACCCCCGCCTCCGCCCGCAGTCCTGCCATCTCGAGCCGCACTTCCCCGAACTCGGCCCGGCGCTGGGCCTCCGGCGGCCGAGGCGGGAGGTCGGGCGAGCCTGCAGCCCGGGGGCCACTTTGTTCGGCGCATTCAACTTCCCCCAGTGCGGGCGCTGCGGGCGCTGCGGGCGCTGCGGGCGCTGCGGGCCCCGCAAGCCTCGGCCAGGCCGCCGCCCGCGGTCTCCAAGCCGCCGCCCGCGTTCTTCCGGCCGGCGCGGCGGGGGAGGGGCGGCGCCTGCTTGCGTCCAGGCCGGCGGCCGGCGGAAGGGCCGCGCAGCGCGGAAGCGCGGCCGCAGCGGAGGAGCAGCTGCTGGAGGAGGCGGAGCCGCCGAGGGCGGAGCCTCGGGGGGAAGGGGAGGAGGGCGGGCGCCGTCGGGGAGCCGCGAAGCCGCCGAGCGTCCGCACACCTCGCTCCCGGCCATGGCTGGTTAAAGCCCCGTCTGGAGCGCCGCGCAGCGCGGGGGGAGGGCGGCGGGCGGGAGCGGCGGCCGCGCGCGAGGCCGAGGGCGGGGCGGCGGCGCGAGCGGCGGCGGCGGTTCCAGCATGAAGAGGAGAGCTGGCCTGGGGGGCAGCATGAGGTCAGTGGTGGGCTTCTTGTCCCAGCGGGGCTTGCATGGGGACCCCCTGCTCACTCAGGACTTTCAGAGGAGACGCCTGCGGGGCTGCAGAAACCTCTACAAGAAGGACCTCCTCGGCCACTTCGGCTGTGTCAATGCCATTGAATTCTCCAACAATGGAGGCCAGTGGCTGGTCTCAGGTAAATCACCCCTCCCCTCCCCCTCCCTCCCGCGCCCCGCCGCGCTCCCCCTCCCGGCCCCTCGGCGGTGGGAAGGTTGGGTGTCAGGGAAGCCCCTGCAAGGGGAGGGCGGGCGGGCAAGGCGAGGGTGCCTTCTATTTTAAAAAAAGACCCAAAATGGTTGACAGGTCCCGAATTCGCTTTATCCCAAGTGCAGAGTGATCTCTCCCGACGGCCGCCCCCTGCGCCGTGGGTGGGGGCGGGGGCCCGACAAAGTTTGACGGCGAACTCTTCCTCCGCGTACTTGCGGAGGTGCGGGGGGCGTTTTGGGGTTCGCAGGGGCGGGAGGCCGAGGCGCGCCGGCGGCGGAGCGAGCGCGAGCCCCCGTCGCGGCGTCGTGCGGCGGGGCCCTGGGGGCCGGGCGGTGACAGGGCCGACCCGAGGGCCGGGGGCTGCGCCGCGGCTCGGGGGCGGGGAGCGAGCGCCGCGGCCCCGCTCCCCCGCTGCTCCCGTGGCGACCTCTTCCGCGTCCTGTCCTCGTTACGGTTCTGCGAGCGGCGGGGTCTCGGAGGCTGCGGGGCGCCGGCCCGAACTTGAATGCGCAACTCGCGAGGCAGGGGCGGCTGGGCGCCCCCGGGAGGCTGGTTGGCGGGAGCCCGGACCCCTCTCCCCGCTTTCCCGCGGCCGCCGCGGCAGGTGGTCCTCGCCTCTCCGCCCTCCCGCCCGGCGGGGCTTGGTTGCCCCCAGGCTCGCCCTCGGGCGTGGGTAAAGTGGCGAAATCGAGGCCGGGGCTCCGGCCCAGCGGTGTAGGCCTCGCTCTCCCGGGGCTCCTAGCGACAGGCAGTTGAATCGATAGCCTATTGCTCCCGGGGAGGCCCCGATCCGGCGGCCGCGGCCGCGGCAGCGAAAGCTGTGGCGGGGAGCTGCGCCTGTCGCGGGTGGGGGCGCTTGCCTGGGGGCGCTCGCCAGGGCTGCCCCCTCCTCCCCGGGTCGCGGCCCGAGGCGAGGGCGGTGGGGAGGAGCGTCGTGGAGGGGGCGGCTCCCCGGAACCCTGTGTGGTGGAGGAGGACGAGGTGGTCGGGCGTTCCCGCTCGCCTTCTACCCTCATTTCACCCTTTTCCTGCACTAGGAGGCGGGAGCCTCCCGGAGCCCAGCGCCGAACGTGGCGCTTAGCTTCGCCCAGGTCGCTCCCCGATGGCTTTTTAATTGGCATAAGTGGGCAGCTCGTCAGACACTTCTGGGATCGCTGCAAAGCATCTGTCCCGCGAGTAACAGTAGGAAGTGACGCGGGGCCTGTAGTCCAGTCTGAGAGGAGTGAGACCCGCCTTGTGCGATCCTTTTCACTGTAAACCTGGGATATCTCCCGAACTGCCCTGACCTTTCCACCCCAGATCGTTTTCTGTTTGACTAGATGGAGTTTGGCATTCGATCATCCCAGGAAGAAACCTGATATTCCACTTCAAGGCAGACCCCCACACAAAAGCTTCCGTCCCTCACACCGTCGTATAAATTTTTAGCTGATAAATTTCAAAGGCAAGAATAGAGAAAGACCTCCTCTTTAAAGAGGAAGCAGTAGTCCCCCCTTACTGCTTCTTCTGTACATACCCCTGACCTCTGAGACAGATGTGTTCCAGGAGAGATGTTCCCAGACACAAGACAACCTAGGGAGGGATGGTAGGGTACTCTTAAAGCTACACTCATCCAGCTCATTAAGTCCCAACTATTCCTGCGTTGCCCAGTTTAGCACGCTTAAAAATAATAGATTTATTGAGATGAAGTTACACACCGTACAACTCAGCCATTTAAAGCTCATACATTTTTAAAAGTTCCCTGGGTTCTCTTTGTTGCTTACCTTACCCTTTTGGGTGTGGGGTATGTGTGTGTTTTGCTGGCAGTCAAACCAAGCACCTGGGTCCCAGTGCACACACGCACTGTACCCCCAGGCCTGCGCCCGTTATCCTTGTGTAGGATTTTCTTCTATTGTGTATATTACAATCTTGAGCAGTTCATTTCCTCCGGCCTAATTTTAGCCCGGAGAAGATAGTCTTCGGCACAGGCAGGCTCAGGTTCTAGGCATTCAGTTCCTTAACTTTTCTAGACCTAGATTACCCGCCTCCGCCAGTACCTCCTGGGTTCCGGCCTTCTTTGCCCCTTGCGCCGCCCACTCCCCCCTGTAGCTCAGTTCTTCCTGTTTCTTTTTTATCTTTTCCTGTATGTATTCCTTACAGCCATCTTTTCCACAGGCCCTTCCAGTTTGGCTCAAACAGACCTAGCTTTTTTTATTCTCTGAACATGGAACTTTGGTTAAAAGCCTTTTTAGCTATTCATCTTGCATTATGAGAACCGCTTGTGCTAACACAAAGTTCCTCCTGGTTGCTTCAGTTAAGGGAGCCCCCTTTGGGAGTCTTAATACACCTTAACTAGTTAAAGCTAATTGAATTTTTTTCTGACAAGTTCTTCAATAATCTTTCCTGGTTTAAATTATCTGAAGTGTCATGTTTACAGTTTTTCTTATCTGTCATTGTCCTTTATTAATACTTATTACCAGGGGGGAGCACATAATATTTTGAGGTTAATGCAATCTATCCTTAATAATTGACAAGAAAGAAAAAAATAATAATTGACAAGAATATTCACAGTAGTGTGGTGGGATATCAGACTCTGTAATTTCTTTTGTGCATTTTGTTATTCTGTTTTGTCTGGACTAAATCCCTTAGGAGTGGTGATTAAAATGATAGGTTTTTTTCCACAGTTTGTTCGCTGTTTTTACTTGCTAATTGTTTGGGCAAGGTCACATTTCTGGTGGTTGCTATATAATATTTGATAGACTTTACTTACACCCAGGGAAAAAATATTTGTGTGAGTCCTGTGGCCGTGTAAGACACTGTTAATTCAGACTACATCCCTTCTCTGTCCTAATGGCTAGCTTCTTCCAGGCACGGTGAGGCCAACAGATGGTAAGAGTAAAGTGGAGAAATTGGACTGAGGAAAAGTGCTCTGCTGGGAACTGAGATTAGGATAGCAACAAGTGGGAGAATGTTGGGCACTTTAAAACACTAAAATATTTTAAACTAAACAGTATTTTCTTTCTTGTTGCCCAGAAAAGGACATCACTATGACACCATGTAAAGCAGTGTAGTATAGTTGACACATGGTTAAAATCATTGTTATATAATGTAATGTAATGTGTAGTCTTTCTTTTTTTTTTTTGGTAGCAGGAATCAACTCTTCACGCTTGCCAGGCAGTGCTGGGCGGTTGAGCTATATAACCAGCCCCAGTGTGTGATCTAAGTTAAATTACTAAGCTTCTGTGGGCCAGTTTCCTGAGGTATATACAACGGGAATACCTGTGCCTGCCTGAAAGGCTGTTGTGAGATCTACATAGGCCAAGTATAGACCGGATACTGAACAGATGGCTAGTCTTCTCCGAGCAAAAGCTGAGTTTTCTTTCCCTTTTGTGATTGTAACACATGGTACATTCATAACTAGTATGGGTAATAATTTTGTGCAAATTGGGCAGACAGGATAGTTTTGTGACTTTGGGTTGTGAAACGGAGAGCACAGTGTGGTATGGAAAGTCTGCCTGGGATGTGATGTCATGTATTTGAGTTAGAAGCTTTGACAGTAACAGATTGTCATTAGGTGAATTGTTTCATTCCTCTTCTGTAAAATGGGTTTAAGAGATTGCTGTAACTACCCCACAGGATGGTATTTTTTTTTTTTTTTTTTGGTGGTGGTGGTGCTGGGGATTGATGTCACGGCCTTTGCATTGGGCTTCGTCCCTGTCCACGTTCCTCTTTTTTATTTTGAGACAGGGTCTTGTTAAGACCTGGTGGGTCTTGCTTTGCAGTCACTAAATTGCCCAGGCTGGATTTGAATTTGCAATCCTTCTGCATCAGCCTCCAACAGTGCTAGGATTATAGGTATATACCACCACACCCAGCTTCAGTGAAATGCTGCTGTGCAAAAGTAGTACTTTATAAACTACTTGATTAGGCCCTATGTGGTGTCGCATGCCTGTACTCCCAGCACTTGGGAGGCTGACGTAGAACGATGGGAGGCTGAGGCAGGAGGATCAGTGTGAATTCCAGACCAGTCTAGGCTACAAAGTGAATCCAAGGCCAGCCTGAACTGCAATAGAGAGACCCTGTCTCAGAAAGACAAACAAAACTACTTGGTTGGGGTGAACATTACCGTCTTATAAGTCCAGTTTACGCTGGATGATTATATGTATGTTTGTCCTGTTAGAGGCAAAATAACATTGTATGTTGAAGTGCTTCTTAGCAGCATTAAGGAACTTAGGGTCCAACATATACAGAGTCTGGCAAAAAAAATACAAACCAGGAAAAGAAAAATTTGTACAAAAACTTAAATACTAAATTTATCATAAGGTTAATTAATATAAGTTATCTTTGGCCTCCACTATTACAAGAGGTTCTTGACAGTAGTGGCAGTTAGCTTCCAGACATTAATACAGTGGGCCCCTAACGTATGTACATTTTTTTGGTGGACCTTGTATTTTAATTTTTTTTTTTTCTTTTTTGGTCTTTTTGAGACAGGGTCTCGCTATGCAGTTCACGCAGCCCTTGAGCTCACTTTGTAGCCCAGGCTGGTCTCAAACTTGCAAGGATCCTCCTGCCTCAGCCTCTGGAATGCTGGGATTAAAGGTGTGTGCCACCATGCCTGGCTTGCAATGGTTGTTATTTCAGTGGAACCTCACAGAAAACTTTTAGGAGATTGGCACCAATGCCTAACATTTATTGGTCATGGCACATAGTACACAATATGACAAACTGAGAAAGAGCTCCATGAGGAACTGTTAAAAATGCTTTGAACACAGCTGTATTGTGGTAGTATCAGCATATTATTTTTTCTTTTTTTATTTCTTTTCTTCCAATGCTGGGGATTAAAGCCAGGGCATGTTAGGCAAATGCTCCACCACTGGGCTACGTTCCTAGCCTATCAAAGAGTATTTTTAAGGATCAAGTAATGGCAGTGATTACAACTGTATACTTAATTTTACTTACTAATTAATGGTCGTTTCATCTTGCCCAGTCACTATATACATCACATTTTGGGGAGTTTGCTGTAAATAAGTCTAGATGCACATTGTTTATAGCTAAAGTGTTTGACTCTAGCCAGTTAAATTGACAGTTATTAAAACAACTCATGTGCTTAATTAGAATTAATTTCTAATTAAATAAATTACCAGGTAAAATATGTCCAGTGATGGGGCAGGTTTCTTCCTTTGAAAAGTTGCCATGGCATACAACAATGAACAAGGTGATTTAATAATCAACTCTGGAATTTTTTGCGGCCTTTTTTTTCTTTTTTTGTGGTGGTACTGTGGATTGAACCTAGGGCCTTCATCCTGAGCCGTATCCTAGGCTTTTTGTGCAAGCTGGTCTCCAGCTTGCTTTACTCCTGCCCCAGCCTCCCAGAACGTGGGCTTTTCTATTTACTGACAATCCATTGCTATGAAGGTATTAGATTTTATTCTTTGATATATTGTTAGTTCAACAAATAGTTTTTGATTGCATACTTTTAGTAAAACAGGAGTATCAAGAACAGGGATGATGAATCAGATATAAATTATGTCCTCAAGCTGACACTTTAGGAGTGTTTGTTTCTCATTTGTAACAGTGTATGACTTTGATTTTTCTCTTCTGCCTCATGACACTTTTTAAATATACACGGTTGTATATTTAAATATCTTTGGTTTACTGTATTTTATGTAGCAAAACTACTCTTGCCTATGAGATTTGGGCAGGGACAGATGACCATAGAGATGGCCTGGAGGGGCTTTGCTATGATAGTTACAGGGATTGTGCCATAAGGGTGATACAGTAGTAAGAATAATCATAGGAACATGTTATTTACCTCACTTGTTTTTCAGCTAGCTAGTTAATATCTATCAAAATTGGCAAATTTAATATTACATTTAGGCTTGTCCCTTCTGTTTTAAGATGACCTAGTGAGATGTAACTGTTAGCTATGTCTTATTAAATATTATTAATGCATCAAAAACTTGTCTTTGTAAGCTATAAGTAGCTATAATCCCAGGACTCAGGAGGCTGAAAGGGGGATTGAAAGTTTGAGATAACTCTGGATAATTTAACAAAACCATGATTCAAAATAAATAAAAAGGGCTGGAGATGTAGCTCAGTGGTAGGTACAGTACTTGCCTAGCATATGCCAGGTCCTGGGTTCAATCCCTAGCTCCACAATGTTAAAAAAAAAAAAAAAGGTGTCTTTGTGTTCAGTATTGTTAAACGTATCATTGTTGATTTGGGTTTGGTTAATGCTTTTTTGATTGGTAAGTGTTCCTGAGGAAAGTAGTAGCCTCAGTTATACATCCTGTCATCTCATTGAGTGCAGGTGGCATCCTAGGTGTATCTATGTATTTGTTCACTGATGACTGTTATTATGGAGCTGGGGATGGGAACCCAGGGCCTCCTGGATGCTAGGCACACCCTATTATCACTGAGCTAGACCTTCAGCCACTTTTACTGGTTATTAATGAGTTGAGTTGTAAAGTACTGTGGGAATCATTTAGATCCGAGAAACTTCATGAATTCACAAAACATGATGCCTATATGGATACTGCTCTTTGAATTCCAAGTTAAGAAGTGGCTACATTTATTTATTTATTTATTTTGTCTTTTTGAGACAGTCTCACTATGCAGTTCAGGCTGGCCTTGCGCTCACTTTGTAGCCCAGGCTGGTCTCAAACTCACAAACATGGGGCTGGGGATACAGCTCAGTGGAATAAGCGCCTGCCTAGCAGGCGCAGGGTCCTGAGTTCAATCCCCAGTACTGCCAAAAGAAAAAGAACAACAACAACAAAAAAAATCAAACTCACAAACAATCCTTCTGCCTCAGCCTCCCAAGTGCCGGGATTACAGGTGTGTGTTTAACATATTTGTTTATAAGAGGACTTCCATGCTGATAAACATAGTGCTTAATTTTAATATTTTGTTTTGTTTTGAAACAGGATTTAGCTATATTGCCCAGGCTGATCTCAAAACTCCTGGCTGAGGCTTCTGAATGAAATGGGGGTGTGTATGAGGGTGTAGTCATTTTGTTTTGCTTGCTTTTCAGTTGTTTCACAGTTTTTTTGTTTTCTTTTTGGTGGTTTCAATAAAGAAGAATGCTTACCTTATGCATATCAGACATACACAGAGGCTTCTATTCCCAGGACCACCAAAAATAGCATTAAAATGAAAAGAAATAAGTACAATCCCAGTTCTGTGCAGGCTGAGGCAGGAAGATTGCTTGTAAGTTGTAAGTTGGCTGCATTGTGAGATCCTATTTTAAAAACAAACAAGCAAATTAAAGGAATTAAATTCCTAATTTAAATGAAAATTAAGAAATCAAGTGTCTTCACTTTTCATTAACCCAACTGTTTAAAAAATGTTATTTCTTATAATGAAGATTAAACCTTAAATTATTGAGACTGTGAAATTCTATTTCTTTGCTATTCTCTGTACTTTTTAAAATTTTACGAAAAAACAATTTCATAAAAGACTAACAATA
This sequence comes from Dinomys branickii, assembly GCA_004027595.1. Lineage (NCBI taxonomy): Eukaryota > Metazoa > Chordata > Mammalia > Rodentia > Dinomyidae > Dinomys > Dinomys branickii. Next base: position 8,362 of record PVLD010024091.1, on the reverse strand, counting down.
GTTATTACACTGTGTATCATTATTTTCAAGTAGTTAACTCAATACCAGACAAAAAGATCCTTACAAAAATAAGTAACAATTTTTTCTTTTCAATGAACTAAGATAAACTAGTAGTATAAATGAAACCAATTAGCATGTACATTGAAATATTTTTAAAACAACAGAATCTGTAGTTTGGAGAAATATTTGAACATCTCTGTATTTATTTATCGTTGTTCTATTTTGTTCTCTGTGTTTCTCATGTAAGAGAAACTGCAATATTTGACCTGGTATGTCTTGACTTTTTTCACTTAACATTATGCTCTCAAGCTGCTTTCACTTACCTGTGAATGCCTCAGGTTTATAGCTGCAGAGTACTCCATTATGTATAAATACCACATTTCTCTAACCCGTTCATCTGTGGATGGATATATATGTTGTTTCCAAGATGTGGCTATTATAAATTGTGCTGTTATAGACATGAGTGTGCATGTATCCCTGAAATATGATGATTATAACTTTGGGCAGGTACCTAGAGAAGGGCTGGCCAGGTCAAATGGAATTTCTAGTTTCAGTTTTTTCAGCAGTCTCCACACTGATTTCCATTGTGGTTGCACTAATTTACATCCCCACCAACAATGGAGTAGAGTTCTTTTTTCCCAGATTCTCACCAGCATTTGTTGTTCTGTGCTAATAGCCATTCTTCTGTGGTAAAATGGCATCGCAGGGTAGTTTTTCTCTGTCCTCTCTGATTTTTGATTTATAATGGTTAGGTTACTATTTTCCAGAGTTTGTATACAGTGCAAACTGAATTTAAGTGATCTTTGAATGAGTATGTACATTTTGATAATACATTTTTGTACACAGAAAAGAATAAATGGTTTAATTGCTTAAGGTGAAGTTAGAGTTAAAAGTCAATTTAAATAAAATAGTGGTGCCCTGTGTGGTGGCGCATGTCTGTAATCTTTTGGGAGGCTAAGACGTGGATTGCCATGAGTTTGAGGCCCAACCTGGCCTACATAGTGAGTTCAGAACCACCCTTGACTACACAGCAAGATCCTGTGTCCAAAAACTGAAGGAAAAAAAAAAAGAAAGAAAGGACTATGGATCTGGCAGAACCCAAGGTGATCAAGATCGAGCTGGGGCAGCACTGCATGAGATGACCTCTTTATGGCTTGCTTCCTCCTGGAATCAGAGATGCGCAGTCTGGAATGTAGAGAAGTGACTTGCCCAGAGCAGGTTGCTTAGTGTTTGGCCGTCCAGATGTAGGTAGGGCCTATTGCTTCCTGGCAGGTACTGGTTTCTACCTTGTCTTTGTGTGTCTCTTACCCTTTTCTTTTCATGAGGCAGTGTAGGGAACCTTGTTGGTCTTTGGTTGTACCCCAGAGAGAAATGGAAGTGGGTATGAGGAAAATAAGGATGAGAGACAAGAGCTGGGCCAGGTGGAGTTACTCTTACCTTATGGGCAAGAGGACTGACTGCAACAGTAGGGGCAGTAGGGGCGCTTATTTTATACTCTTGCAAAGTTAGTACCAGGAGAGATAATGTTGCCTAGTGACTAAAGACTGTAATTGTCCAGGCAGGATTCCTTTGTCTGTACTGAGGTAGCTTGACTGCTTGAGGCACCCTGGCTCTGTCCTGCCCTCACACTATGACCAATATCCAGCTCCAGCGGCTCCCAACAAGGCAGGGCACATTTTCTGGATCTCTTTAAAGACTCGAAAGCTGAATGTTAGCAATTTCTGGAGCACATGTACAACTACAGTTGCTTGTCTTAACTAAATCATATCTCTGCTTTGCTGTAAATGAAGTTAACTAGTTCTACTTCAGTATGTTTACTTATTCATGAAAATATTTATTGGCAGCTGGGTCTGATGGCACATGCCTATATAGTCCCAGCTACTTGGGAGGGTGAGGCTAGAACATCCCTTCAGCCTAGGAATTTGAGGCCAGTCTGAGCAACGTGGTAAGACCATGTCTCAAAACAGAAATATAAAAAATTTGGTTAAGGTACAGCTTGAAGGTATAGAAGTATGAGCAGTTCCTGATAAGTAACTGCTGCGAGCTCTACAGTGCAGAGAAAAGCAAAGCATTAATAGGAAAGCAGCTACCAGAAGTCACTGTGTATAAAATGAAGTGAAATATAATAGTTTTGGGGTGACAAAATTTTTTCCTTTTTTTCTTTTTGAGACAGGGTCTCGCTATCTAGTTCAGGCTGGCCTTGAGCTCACTTTGTAGCCCAGGCTGGTCTTGAACTTGCAACGATCCTCCTACCTCAGCCTCCTGAGTGCTGGGATTACTTGTGTGTGTCACCACGCCGGGTTGACCAAATTTTTAATATCTTACTCTTTGTAGAAAATTTGGCTCTCATAATTACTCCCCAAGTTTTTGTTCCTCTTTAGCTTTAGCACTCGGTAGTCACCACTGCCATTATAAACTTCTCAAAGGTAGCTCTCATTGTCTCACATGCCCTGGTGCCCCTCACAGATCTGCAGTGTTGGCATGCCTTTCCTAATGATCAGCTGAGACATGGCTGTGTGCAGTAATACATGTGCTAAACATAATGTTAGTATTAATTTAGGATAGCTAGTATTTGGGTGTGCCATTCACTTGTCACATATTACTGTATTTGGAGGCGTTCCATTGCTGGGCACCCGTATATATGTGAGCTACATATAATGAGCTACATACTAGCACATCTAATGTTTAAGTGAGTCCTTTCTAAGGTACAGCTAGTACTGTTTTCCTTACATTACATATGATAAAAAAAAGTTTAAGTATTTGTAAAAGCTTCTATAGTTGTGGTCGGGCTGGATTGTGAAATTGGGTCTTTGTGTACTCTGAGACACATGCTAACTGCTCTGAAATTTTTACAATGTTATACACATTTTTAAAGAAGTTGTTTCTTTCCCTACATTTTCATCTCTTAGCCCTGTCACTCTGATACTTTGCTAAGTGCCTTTTTTTCTCTTAAGTATACGTGGAGGAAGAAGAGGAGATTAATGCTTAGGAGATAGAGCAGTGGTTATGCATAGTTCTTGTCACAACCAGAGTATGTAGGCCTCAAGCAGATCTCTCTGTGCTGGAAATCACTTGATGAGAATTCTGGTCTTTGTAGTCGTCTGAAGTCTCCTTCCTCACACTTTGTATCCATGCTTGCTTGTATAAGCCATATGACAAACACCCTTTGGGTTAAACTCAGATAGTTTATTTTATTTTATTTTATTTTTTATTTATGTATTTACCTTTTTGAAACAGGATCTTGCTGTGCAATTCAGGCTGGCCATGAGCTCACTTTGTAGGCCAGGCTGGTCTCCAGTTATCCTCCTGCCTCAGCCTCCCGAGTGCTGTGATTATAGGTGTGCGCCACCATGCCTGGCCTACAGGAATAGTGAACTCTATTACCAAGTTGGTTCTGCTTATCCATTAGTGCAACTAAAAGTGCAAACTGAGCCTATGCTTGAGATTGGTAGTTGCAGAAAGTATGCTGGTTGAGTACATTTGCCTAAAGTTCAGTCAACAGAAATAGGTATGTTTCCTCATAATATTCATAGGAAGAAATTGTGTCTCAGACTTAGATAAATAATGTGCTGCAGAATAAAGTGCTTTTTGGAAGAAGGTACAAACGTGTAACTTGGGCTCATTTACCCAGGGAGCGATGGATGGTAAGTCATTTGGAACACTGTGACAGACATAAAGCAATGTATAATAAATACTAGACCAGATGATAACTTACTTGAGCCTTAATAAACATAAGGCGTAGTGCTCAAGTAAAATTTACTCTGCTTTTCTGAGAAAACATTTCATTTCCAAGGTCCTTCATTGATTGGGTAGGTGAGGAAGATTTCCCCGAAGGTTGTGATCTTAGAGTAGATTCTGTCAATTAGGGATTTAGGGAAAGACTTGACAGTAGTAGTTGGCCAGCTTAGTTATCTTTTCCTGTGTGTTCGTATTCATACTTTTCTTGCTACCTTATTCACTTCTTGCTCCTTATAGTGTTGAGTACTAGAGAGTCTGTCATTTTCTTCTCGGGTGGAGAGTTGATATTTATTGGAGTTCACATCCATGTGCTCTAATGTTCGTTCCCAGGTGGAGTTTGTTGTTTGATTTTTTGATACAGGTCTTACTATGTAGCTCAGGCTGGCCTCGAACTGTCAGTGACGACCTGTCTACCCCCCCAAGTGCTGGTATTACAGGTGTCTACCGCTACACCTGGTTCCCTGTTAGGGCCAGTGTCATCTTTTTGTTTGTCCATGTATTTTTGAGACAGGGTCTTGCTATGAAGTATAAGTTGACTTTGCATTCACTAGGTTCAGGCCAGCCTCAAACTCTTGGCAGTTCTTCCTCAGCCTCCCAGTACTGGGAGCACAGGCATGTGCCACCACACCCAGCATTAGAGCCAATCTCAAAAAAGTTAAGGGTTGAGGATGTAGTTCAGTGGACATTATATATAGGGACATAATACGTGGTATAATGTCAGCCCCCAGCAGCGCAAATAAATGAAGGAATGAAATGAAAGTTATGTTACAACAGACTGAGATGTGTAAAAGTCAGTGAAAAGATGACATTTGAAGAAACTATAATAGATTTATAACAGATCTAGTAACAGGGACAGAACTGTCCTTTTTTTACTCTATAACCATAGAATTTCACATCTGGAAATGATTAATCAGCATGTAACCAAAGTCTTTAATTTTGCATGCAAGTTGGGAATCTGTAACCCAAAAATCTGAAATCTGAAATGTCCAAAATCTAAAACTTTTGAGCACTAACATGATGTGACAAAAAAGGACACGTGAATTTTGTGTTTTGTCTTATATCCCACCCAAGATGATGGCAGGAGGGCTGACGCCCACCTTGCCTTCTGCCTCTGTAGAGGCTCCTGTGTGATGGATGATGTGTGAGAGGAGACTACCTTAGAAGGGTGATAAGGTCGTTGCAGGTCTCCTGCCTGCTTTGGCGCCTGCTGAGGTCTTTTATAATTAAGATGGCCATATATCCTGATTATTTGAGGTGTCCTGAATTCTCCATTGTCCTGTTGTAATTATTAGCTCTGTTTTCATTCTTAAAAAGATTCTAGTTTGAATAATAAGTTACAGTCACCTACTTACAATCAGCTGAATTCTCTGGTATTCAAATTAAACCACTGGGAAAACTGTGGGTTCTTTGATGAATACGCTACCCCTTCCTTTCTTTATACATCCTTTCATAGTGCTCGAGCTACTGTCAACTTGTACTTTTTAAGTCTTCCGTGAGTTGTTGCTTTTTGTAGAGTTAATTTTGAGGAAAGGCATTTTGAGGAATAATTCTCCACTGAATTTTTTTTTCTGAAGAGTTTTTAACCAAAAGTAGATAATTGATATTAAAACCATACTACAGTCTTAGTTTTATGATGTATCTATCCAGTATCAGAGTCTGTTTGGAGTAAAAGCCCTCAAGTGTATAAACTAGCCCTGAGAAAGGTTTTTAGGATTGCACCTTTTCAGGTATATGGCCAGTGGGCTATAGAATGTCTTCCATGCTGTGGAATGGCATGATTAAGGAGATTTAGGACTCTGGTTAGGGTTCTGATTTTACCATTTTTGTTTCTGATACTCTGTCTCTGTAGAATTTTTTTACTCTATAATCACAGAATTTCACATCTGGAAATGATTACTCAGTGTGTAACCAAAGTCTTTAATTTTGCATGCAAGTTCAGAATCTGTAACCCGAAAATCAGAAATCTGAAATGTTCAAAATCTAAAACTTTTGAGTGTTAACATGATGTGACAAAAAGTACACATGAATTTTGTGTTTTGTCTTACATGCCATCCTAGATATCTTATTGTGCAAGTATTCTAAAACATGAAAAGATCCAACATCCTTAACACTTCCGGTCCCTTAAGCACTTTGCTTAAGGGGCACTCAGCCTGTTTCAGGAAACAAAGGAGCAGAGTAGTAAAGTGGTTTGTCCCATACCTCCCAACTAGTAGTAGCCGAATCAGGGTTAAACTGGGGCCTTTGGATCTGTTCCTTTAACAGGGAGAGTCATGAGATTCTATAGAGGACTTGCAGAGGTAAAGTGTTAAACACTTGAAGTGGCTTTTTTGTTTTTTTTTTGAAGTGGCTTTGCCTTTACATTCTAGTTACAGTTTCATTGTCCCTAAACATAGTTGTTTTGATTACATTGGCAGTGCCTCGTTATTTTACAGATGAGTAAGTAGAGTGGAGGCAGACTGTCAGTCACTCTGTTCATTTTTTAATTCTTCTCCTGCTAAACTAACTATACTTCTTTCTTTGGAGTCTTTTATTTCCTTCCAAGAATATTACTCAGGAGAAAATATTTTGCAAATCCAGATGCCTGTCAAAATCTTGTTACATGACTTCTGTCATTCTGAGTTTCCATTCATGTCTGGTATCCAAATTCTAATTGTTTTCTTGCTTTAGTACTTAAGGCCAAGTGGCTAATTTGAACCCTGAGGATTATGTCGCCTTTTTATAGATGTCTTGACCAAGTTTGGTGATGGGTTGGTGGGTTGGTGATGATACTTCATTACTTGCTGCTGTAGGTAGCTGAAGCATGTGCTTGCTTGGCAAGAAACAACTGAACGCTGGGTGTTTGACACCTTCTTCAAGCAGGCCTTCATTAGTCTCAAGAGTTGACATTTCTTTATACCGGCCAGTGTACCTTCCCTCCCGGGATTGTGAAAGCATTGGCCTGCATTGACTCAGTCCTAGAATTACTCAAGAAAAGAAAGCTTTATTATGTTAATTTTGCTTATACAAGGAATTTTGCAAAAGTCTAGTCAGGCAGTGCACTTACATACAAAATTAAAATATCAGAAATTGTTGAATATTTGGGATATAATTAGGAAAGCATATTTTCTACTTAATTCCCTGTAGCAGAAGAGGTGAGACAGGAAATGAAGACAGCCTGTGTTCTGAGAATTTGTACCCCACAAAGTGTATCCACTATCTTAACTTCCCTGTAGATTCTGTTAATGAAGCTTTTACATGTTTTTAATTAGTGTCTTCCTAACTTACTTGGGTAGCTTTGGACATGTCACTAATTTCATACTTCATTGTTGAGAAGGTACCATTGAAACATACAAGGCATCAACATGACATTTGTAAGGTAGCCCCCATTCTTAATTTTTAAAAATATTTGTTCATAAACTGTGCACATCCTTGTGTAATCCCATCACTTTGGGAAGCTGAGGCAGGAGGATAAGTTCAAGTCATGAATGAGGGATTTAGCAAGACCTTGTATCAAAATAAAAGATTTAGAAGGCCAGGGCTATATAGCTCACTGTGAAGGCCCTGGGTTCAGTCCTCTATACTCTTTCCCAAAGGTATCAATGATAGGAAATGTGATTCAAAGAAAAAGAGATAATCTCACCCACCTGGGATGTGCATCGTTAACATATTTCAACCTTTTTGGGTGTGTATACATACATACTTTTAGATTAAGATTGGACTCTTAGGCCATCTCTGCAGTTGTGTACTATTTTTAAAAAATTATTTTCTTTATATATCGTTGAATATTCTTCTAAAGCAGGGTTTTCCAGTTTCAACTTTATTGACGTTTTGGGCTGGATAAGCCTTTATTAAGGTGGGCTGCCCTGTGCATTATAGGGTGTTCAGCATTATGCTTGGTCTTTACCCATTGTGTGCCGCAGCAACCCAGTGTCTCCAGCTATGCCAGGGCTCCCTGGGGTGCAACATCACCCAGATTGACACCCTTTCCCGTTTTAAACAATTTGTTTTAAAGTAGCAGTTCTCAAACTTTTTGGCCTCTAGACTTCTTTATAATCTCAAAACTCATTGAAGATCTCCAAAAAAAAAAAAGTGTATGTGAATATCTGGGTTTTTTTTTATTGTACCAGAATTTGAGAAAGTTTAAAAATCATTTATTACAGTCACCTTTCTCCAGTATTTCTTTTTTGTCTCTCATTCTTTTATTCCCATTATACATAAAATATTCCTTTTTAATTATCTCAAAAGTCATTTAAAACGATATTAATAAACTTTAAAATATTAATATATTTTCTGAGTGTGTTGGTACATGACTATAAACCTAGCATTTCTGGGAGGTTAAGGCAAGGGGCACACAGATTTGAATCCAGCCTGGGCAACTTGGCTACTTAGGGTAGGACTGGCACAAAATTTAAAGAGCTGGGGAATGTAGATCAGTGTGAAGGCTCTGGGTTCAATCCCCAGTACCACCAAAAAAAAAAAAAAAGGGTGAAAAGAATACCATTGTTATATTTTCCCAAATCTTTTTGGTATCAAATCTTTTTGGTATCTGTCACATAGAAAATATTTTTTAATCTGTCATGAAATACTGGTTTAGCCAAATCATATAAAGAACATTCAGCCTTATTCAAATTTGTAGTTAGAAAAG
>PVLD010024090.1:0-26123 GCA_004027595.1 Dinomys branickii | reverse complement strand
ATAACAGATGCTGGCGAGGCTGTGGAGAAATAGGGACTCTATTACACTGCTGGTGGGAATGCAGACTGGTGCAACCACTGTGGAGAGCCGTTTGGAGATTTCTCAGCAAATTAGGTCTAGAGGTTCCATTTAAACCAGCTATTCCTCTTCTGGGTATTTTCCCAGAAGATCTAAAAACATCATATCACTCTGATATATGAACTTATTTCCTAGTGAGACAAAATTCCACACCAGCCATGACTTCTTTCCGACTTCCTAGCTGGTGCTGGGGTTTCCTGGTACTTCCCTGTAGGTCGGTCTCTGAGCCGCTTTCACCCACTCTTGCTGCTGCCTGTGGTGGGTGTCGTGGGAGCAGCCCTGTGTGTTCCCGACAGAACTCTCTGGCCCGGCCATTGGCTCCCTCCTGGACGAAGTGACACAACCTGTCCTTGGGATTCCATGCAAGTCCTTCTTAAGCCCCCACCGGGTCCTCTATGCCTCCTTTCTGGGTTCCGCTGCTTCTGCCACACAGCCTCACCCCCTCAGTGCCTGGCCCATGCGTGCCCCCACCACCTCTCCTGCTGTTTCAATGCCTCCAGCTTTGACTTATGCTTCAAGCTCTGTCTTCTCCAAAAGCTTCTTCTTTCTGCCTCCCCATTTATCCTCATGTCCGTACTTTGAAAATCTTACTGACCATACTGAGTGCCTCGTCTGCACCAGGCTTTAGTATTTTTGTTTGTTTGTTTGTTTGTTTGAATCTCATTTTTATGTTTATTTCCCTGACAATGTGTATGTTGCCCGAGAGTGTATGCCAACCACCTGTCACTCAGAGTTCCTGGGAGTGACTGAGGCTGCTTTCCCTGTCATCTTGGGACGGTTTTATTTTATAATCAGTGTGGAGGGGATACCAGATTTTTGAAACGTCAATAGCATGTAATTATCTTGTTTGTTAAGTGCCCCTTGTAACCACATCAGTTAAAAATTTAGAAGAGAAAAGGTTAGGGTAGGGCTGGGGATATAGCTCAGTGGAATAAGTGTTTGCCTGGTAAGCACAAGGTCCTGACTTCAATCCCCAGTACTGCAAAAAAAAAAAAAAAAAAAAAAAAAGGTTAGGGTTAGGTTAGGGTTGGGCATCTTGAGACCACAGTACTACGTGAAATAGAGGCTAAATATTACATGGTTTCTCTTGTATGAGAAGCTCGAAGTGTAAGTAATTTAAAGAGCAAAGTGAAAGGTGATGGGATGCAGGGAAGGAGGACTTCTGGAGGGGGACCTGGGGGTGATAGGAAGGGTAGGAGGGAAGGGGAAGCAGAAATGACCAGATGTGATATGTGTATGTGTCCGGTCCCTGTGATCATTGTATTCATTGTGTATGGCAAACTTGTACTAATAGAAAATAAGTAAAGCGAGAACAGAAAAAACATTTGGAGAAAAAGGCACAACTGCAGCCAGCATTGCTAACCTTTAATTCTTTTACTTTTCTCAAACAGCCCCAGTACTTTAAAGTGTCTCCTTTGTTTTTGCCATTGGAACGAACACATTCGGATTAGTCTAACTGAAAACTCTCTAAATGTACAAAGATACATCTCCGTAAGGGAAAAATGAGCATGTGTTAGGAGACTGATGTGTTTTTTCTCTCCCTTATAATTAAAATGTAAAGCACACATTTGTTAAGCTTTAGCCCTGGAGAGTGCAAGTCCGGTTTGTTATTCATGTGCCCAAGGGCAGAAGGGTCCTGGTGGTGCCTGTGTTTGTGGTAGTCCTGTTTGTGCACCTGCTTCCTTGGCAGTGCCTGCTGATCCTGTTGCTCTGAGTTTTGCTCGCATTGAAGAGGTTTTCTTTGTATCCGCAGACCTCATCCTTCAGTTAACATTCATGTTATCTTACGTATGTATCTTTGTCCTGTGTCTGAGGATATTTCCCCTAGGAATTCTAGCTCTGAAATATTTAAAATATTGACTTCAAAGCCAGTAGAGCTGTGCCAGACACATTTCTGAAGACAAATGGGAGAGCTCTCCACAAAGGACGAAGTCAGGACCCATTAACTTAAACAGGATGCAGTGTGTCTGAGGCTGGCCGGGGGCAGACATGGTCAGAGAAGGAAGAAAGCCTTATGTTGAAACAAAAACAGGCAGTTTTAACCTTATCAGTGATCACTGCCATGGGACACTGTCTCTCTGGCACTCCCCGGCTCTCTCCTGCTGCCCAGAGGGTCGGGGTCCCTTCGGCCCCAGGATTCCTACAGGTGAGAGGTCAGAGTGCTGAGTGGGAGCTGAGCCCTAACCTCTAAAGGCCCAGGTACCCCCAGGGCACCTGGAATTGCTGAAGACCATGCTATCTCAGGGTGCTGCTTGTCAGGGGGCATCGCTCATTCCCAAGGGCTGAGAGATTCCTCCTAGAAAACCCAGGAGACTTGAATTCCTTTTGCTGTGTTTTAAGAAACCCTTATACCATGGCTAGCAGCATTCACATTTACATGTTTATTGAGTATTCCTGGGGTCTTCCTTGTTGCCACTTTGCAGGGAGGAAATTCTGCTATTGTCCTTGGAAGATGTTAACCTTCTGGTAGATTTTGTATCCGTTGGAATGATACCTATGTATGAAATGTAGTTCTTACTTGTTCGGAAATAGCCTTTGGCTAGAACCCATTGCACCCAAAGCAAGCTAATGTATCCCCAAGCTTGGATATTACTAACTTCCCCAAAGGGAGAAACCGGCTTTCCTAACCTCCTTTAGAAATACCCTTTGGCTACAATCACATTCTAGCCAAAGCAGGCAATGGAGGAAAAAGCTTGGAGACTAGCGCTAACATGAGTAGTATCAGGAGTAAACAAATTTTAGAAACCCAAGCCACCACTTATTCATGTAGCACACATTGCACATCTGAGATACGTCTGCCCCTGCACCACTGTAAATGCTGGCACTGAAGGATTCCACGTGAAAATAAATATGGAGAAGAGATTCCAGAGGGAGTGAGCATTGGCGTTCGAGGAATGCACAGCCAAACCGCAGGAGAAGGAAATAGACGTAGAGCACCAGGTAGAGAAATCTGGCCAGTATGACCCTGGGGCATCAGAGGACATTTTCAGAATGATGTGCTGGTAACAAGTGCCAAAGGGGCAAAATGTGTGCTCTTCTCCCAGCACCTTCAGAGGTGCAGAGGCTTCCCAGACCACACAAACCCATGGCAGCTGTGGACTCCCTGTTCCCATGCGTCGTCTACACAGAGTATGCCTCCCGTCCCCTGCGTTTGAGGCTGCTGTTGGGTCCTGATCAGAGCACACCCTGTCCTGGGGGACCCCTGTGACCACAGGTGAGCTGCTGCCCCAACTCATTTCTTTCTAGGCATTCTCTTTCGCCTTTTCAAACTGCTGGTGCACAGAGCTGCTCAGTTGCTGTGTACATCCTAACCTCTGCCCTAGTCCCTGCCTTGGGCCTCATCCATGCTGCCCAGTCTGTGCTGAGCTTTGTACGCATGCACACTTCCTGATTCCATGCTGACCAGACCCTGGTGTGAGGTCCAGCAGCCTTAATTCCTGACCTGGTATTGATGTTCCATGCCTCGCCTGCTGTCTCTCCATGTAGTGCTGTGTGGGAGCTGCCCTCTGGGTGTCCTGAGTCCCAAGACCAGATGATCTAAACCCAGCCTTCAGACCCCTGTCAGGTCTATCAGAGAGCTGGTCCTTTAGGCTGAATGAAATTCAAAAGAAGATCGCTGCGCCTCACACCTAAAGACCGCTGTCATTACAGGGCTGTGTGTTACCTCCTAATCCCTTTTCCCTCTGTGGATTCTTTAAGGAACATAGTTGTACCCATTTTGACATGAGTTTGTTCATTTATCTCTTCAGAGACATACTTTAAACCACCTCATGCTTCCTTAGCAAGTTTCTTGTTAGCACAGAATCTGCCACGAGTGCTGACAGTTTTGTGATCTTTTCTCTGTAGCTGGAAGCTCTGGTGAACTCCTAAAAAATTTCTTGTTGTGAAATAAAACAGCCTTTCATGTTAGTTCATTAAACATGAATGTCCGGGCCATGACACCCCCTGCCATGCCCCGTGCTGTGCTTCTTCCTAGATGCAGCCCTCTCCTTCCCCTTCCTTCAAGTTTCTCTCAGTGGCTTGTGACCCAGCTTAATAACCCTGAACAACCAGGTTCCATCTGGGTGTGCTTCTGGTTTTTTGCAAATGATGTGTAGCGTGTGCTCCCTTGTGTGCACCCCTTCTCCTGGGTGGTTGACATTGAGGGTCTCTGGCGCTGTGTGAACTCTGCGGCAGGGCTGTACTACTCCAGAGTTGGTGCCCTCTAGGGTTGCCCCCACCCATGTAGACACTCAGTCTTGTGTACTCCTTGCTGGAAAGAAGCACTAGTTTCTGCACATGTACACCTTGGGAGGGATTGCTGTCCACCGGGGTATGTATTAATGTAGTACCTTCAGTTTTCCCTAATATTGCCAGCACTCTTTTTCAGTCCATTCTGTCACCCTGCATTCCCACCAGAAAGGAAGGCGCTTCTCTTGTTGGTAGCCTGGCCACCCACACCTGGCATCATCAGACTTGATGTCTGTCCATCTGATGAGTGAGTAGAGGGTCCCATTAGGATTTTAATTTGCACTTCCCTTTTTACTAATGAAGTTGTCTTGTTCCTATCTCTCTCGCTTCCTCCCTCTCTTGAAAACTCCCTTTTATAAAATTCTGGTTTTCCCTGGGGCTTTCTTGTTGTGGAGCCCTGGGGCTCCTTGTGTTTCTCATCTGAGACAGCCCTGTTGGGCATGTGGAAAGCAAGTGTCCATTCCTGCAGGCTGGCCACTCTCAGACCTTCTTCATGGTGTCTTCTCGTACCTGGCAGTCCTTGATTGTAATGTGGAATGACTCATCAGTTTTTCACAGTTGGCTGGGGTTTCCTGTGTCCTGCTGGGTGAGTTTCCTGGTGAAAGCTTTGGGCCTAGGGGAGGCTGCTGTCACACAGCTGTGAGAAAGTGGAGTATGTGGGGCCTGTACTGAGTGCGTCCCGGTGCCCACAAACAGGCTGGGCCCAGAGGTCCCTGGGATAAGGACACTCTTACTTCTCCACGGGCTGTTAGGAACATCAAGATCCCTGAGGACACTTCCCCACACTCTGAAGAAGCAGAATTGCCTTTGTCAGCGACCAAGGCCTGTCCCTTGCCCCGTGTCCCTTTTTCCCTTCCTTGTTCAGAACCCCAACCCTAAGCCCAGGAAGTCCTGCAATGTGTAGAACGCAGACTCAGCATTTTGGAATACTCTTTTGCTATACAAACAAAACATGAGAGGAACACTTGCTCATCCCAGCAGCAGGTGATTCCATGGAAACCCCTTTCTTCACATCCACTCCTGGATAGCTGGGCAGATGCTGTCTGCGCCTGGAAGTCGTTGGCTTTGTTCTTGATTTAGGATTGTCTCGTAATCTTCTGTTCCTCATTCTTTCACTGACTTCAGCTGCCATTTCTCTCTTCTGAGAGCTTCAATTTGTAATTAGTGCCAGTGGTGGAAAGAGCCCCCATTCAAAGGTGGGAACTGAAGCTTCCCTCCTTGACATCCCAACCCCACAGTCAGTACCCAGCAGCCCTTCTTTTGGGGGATGTGGGCTACTTTGAAAATCTGATAACCTTGGAGGGAGGAGACCCCACATGCTTATGCTTCTTCCCCCAAAGTCTCTAAACTTAAAACCCTGCTGCCCTGATTGTATCAGTATAAAAGAAGGGACATGGATCCACTTCAGGAGAGGAGACCTCAAAATAATTTACTTCAGCCAGCAGTCTGCCCTGTACTTTGGCTGCTAGACTCAAGAACAGTGCCTTTCGGATGCCCTTGCCCCAGCTCACGGCGGGCATCTCGCACCATAGCTGTCCCTTCCTGCCTTGACCCTCACAGTCAGCGCTCTTGCAAACACCATTCCTCCTGTGGGAACACCATTCCTCCTGTGGGAGTGCAGCCAGGGCAGGACACCTGTGTCCCGGAGCACCACGCACAGTTGGGTGGCTCTGGTAGGTGTCAGGGTCTAGCTCTGGCCACAGGCAAATCCTATGTTTAACTTGTAATCTTTTGTGTTCTGCTCACCATAAGACCCTTAATAGTCCTTTTTACTGATCTTCCTGCTTCTCTCACATGCTCTCTTCACCATTGAAAGACTGGCCTTCCCTGGAGGGCCCCACATCTTCTCAAAGACAGGCTCTAACTCTGGAGCTTCCTGTTGGAGCTCCTCTGGCTGTACCCCACAGGCCTGTGTTGTCCTGTCCTGTGCCCAGCGGCCCTGATGGTCAGCCCTCCCCAGGGCCCAGAGACTCGCTGATTGGCCCTGTCCTATCCTGGGCCCGAGGCAGCGTCCCCTGCACAGCGTGCTTCTCCAGCGTGAAAGCCTTGCTCTCTTCCTGACCTTATGATCTGTGTGCTCTTCTACCCAGGCCAGATGCTGGCCCCATATAGCACCTGTCCACCTTGCCAGCCAGAAATGGCCACTCCCTCCCAGAATTCCTTCCTGAGGCCCCTATTTTCCCAAGGGGAGAAAGGGGGGCTAGAGTCTTGCCGCCCCTTGGCTATGGATCTGTATAGTTCTTTCCACCAAAGTCAGTTAATCAGGAAACACTTCCTATCACCCTGGATTTCTCAGTAGGTGTTTGTTCTGAAAAGTTGGGTCGTTCAGCTCACCTTCATGTCAAATCATTTTCCCGTGTTGTTGGACTGGCTTACACTCCTGCAGTCAAGTGTGGTAAGAGTTCTGGTGCTTTAAGCTCTCTGATGACTTTTTTCATTTTTATCATCCCTTAGATACAAAATACTCCTGGCTTGAATATGCATCTTCATGTCGAATGCCCTACCTTTCGTGTGTATACCAGGCATTCCATGTCTCCTCTTCTGTGCCATCTTCACTTCTGGTTGTGTTCATTTCTGGGCACTCTATGTATTCTGGATCTCCTTTCTGGGCCAGGAGGAGAGGGTGTGCCTTCTGTTTTGCTCTACCGCACCTACGGGGCTGCGCTCTCCTGTGTCTCCACTGTGGCTTCTACTCCCCCCCCCCCACCAAGAGGGAGGGGAATGAGCACGGTCCCTCCCTGCAAAGCCATGACCTGGAGGTTGCCACTATCCCTTCTTGTGCCCTGTGGACTGGAACCTAGTTCTCTGGCACACAGGGTGACATGGGAGGCTGGGAAGTGGAGCCTGTGCTCTACACAGGCATTTACCCAGCTCAAAGTGGCAAGAGAATGGATTGCGAGACCATTGATGAGTTGAAAGACTTGGGGCTTTTAGCCCTGGAAGAGGCTACAGAAAGTATAGGTGTCTTCCAGTTAATTATCCTTTAGTAAGCCATTTTCTGATAAAGGTGCATATCTTCCATATTGTTAACATTCCACTCAAAGAGTTCATAATAATAATAATAATAATAATGTTGCAGTTTGTCAAACCCTTTTTCACTTTTATTCAGAAATGCACTATGACTATCAAAGAAAATCAAAGAAGGAATAACCAGAAATGCAATGACTCAGTTAGAAATTGAAATGAAATTTGTAATGCATTTATTTAGTTAATTGGCCAGAAAAAACCTCATGTTCATTATTTTTGCAAAATATTGTGAAAGACAGAATCTCAGCCACTTAGTACTGAAATAAGCCTCTTGTATTTGTTTTTCATCAAGTTCACACTCATTTTGAGCTAAAGTGTATACAAGTGTGATGATCCTGTTTTAGACTCGTAGAAGTGGTAGTATGGTGGGTTTAAGATACTGTGGGTTTCTCTCTCCCTTTTATATTCATACTCTAGCTCATGCATGCAACCTCTGCTTCCCAGGTATGGCGTCAGCCCCGAGAACATAATCCTCTATGGTCAGAGCATCGGGACCGTCCCCACTGTGGACTTGGCCTCGAGGTACGAGTGTGCAGCCGTAATTCTCCACTCCCCTCTGATGTCTGGTTTGCGCGTAGCCTTTCCAGATACCAGGAAGACCTACTGCTTTGATGCTTTCCCCAGGTAAGCTCATGTTTTCGTGGGGTGAGTATAGAGTTGGCCAGAGACCCACCTTCACCTCTGATGCTGTCATAACTGTGTGCCACACCCACACCTGAGTTGAGCACAGCCCTGACTCTGGCCCTGTGCTGGGCACCAGAGGCACATGAGGCGAATGTGTTTTGTGTGCTTAAGAGAGACTTGGGCTTCATTGGTTAAAATCTTCAGATGATGTATGAAGACTTTGACTTGCTGACACTGGGATTAATGGATTCAGCTGTACTATGTAGCATAAAAAAGCACCCACATATCCATCCATCCATTCATTTATTCATCCATCCAGAGGGATCTATATTACTGAATCACAAAGAGCTTCCTGCAAAACATAGATGAAGCAGTTAGCAGTGGCTTAAACACTGAAATAGAAATGCCAAGCAAGCAGAGGTCTCAGGCTCCTCTGTTTTGATCAGATAGCACAGGGAAGTGAAAGGTGGTGTGCTCAGTCAGTCTTTGTAAACAGTAAAGTGGGAGGAAGCTACCTGCAGGCCAGAGTTTGATGCTGGGATAGTACAGTGAAGTGAGCCACCCTGGACCACCCATTCCCCCAGCTTCCCTCTGGTGGCAAGAGCCCCTGCAAGGCTCCACGCCCACCAGGGAGGAGCGGGTGGGAACCTCCTCGCGGCCTCTCACCCGGCCCAGGGAAGGAGGTGGAGTGCCTCCCGACCTCACCCCTGAGTTTTCTGATTCTGCCAGTAGCAAAACAGCAAGAGTGCCTTGGTTTCTTGAAGGCCTCTGTTTGGGAATTTATACTTGCTTTCTCATTTGTATCTCAAAGCATGGGAAATATTTTAATAGAAAAAAATTTGTCCCCTAAACTTCCTGCATATGGCTCTAAGGCAGCCTGAGCTGTTCACGCTCCCCTGGCCAGCTCAGCTACCATTACAGAGACAGAGACAGGCCCAGCAGGTTTAGGATGTTCCTTGCTGTCGTTGTGCTGTTGCTGGGGAAGACGCCATCACTGGGCTGTGCAGACACCTGTTCCGCAGACCGTCTGGTTACGCAGGGAGAAACCTTCTGTTAGCACCTCAGGGCTTTGGCTACGTGAGAGTTGTCCCAGGACTCATGAAGCTCAGCTTTCTGGGAAAGCAGCTCTGTAGATGCTAGCAGTGTGGCTGGGAATACCAAGTAGAGCTGACTTGTGGCTCAACTGTGGCCTTATTTGTTCTGAATTGGTAATGAGAGGCCAGTTTGTTGAAAGACATATATTTCGCATTGCTGCGGGTAGCAGTTCTGGGTGTTACCCTGGCAACAACATGAGTAGGTTTCTTCCTAGCTCTTAAATTAGCCTATACCTTAAAATGCAACTTTTATAACTGGTTGCAACTTACTAATAACAAATCAGTAATTTAGGCTGAGTTTGTCTGATTTTTTTTCAGGCTTCTTGCTGTGTGTTTCATACTAATTTTCCCCCTTAATGTTCATAATAATCTCAGGAGTTGATCTTGTTGTACTCATTTCATAGATTGAAAAACTGAGCCTTAGAAAGGTTAATAACTTGCTTAAAATTGGTGATTGTAGATGACAAAAGCCACTCGTTATGAATACCATAAATTATGAATACGATGATTTTAAACCATTAACAGTTGCATCAACTTTCATCATTAATTGAATTTGATTGAAATTGAATCATTTTCTTCCAGTGTCCATTGCTGCCAAGTGGCAGGATCATCTCTCTGTTCTTCTCAGAGGAAGATACTTTTACATTTTCTTTTAGTATTAAAAAAAAAACAGAGTCCTGATCATCATTTCATTTGTAGTTTATTTTCTTTCACCTTCACATTTAGGGTCAGACCATGGCATTCTGTCTCAAATGCACCCTCCAGATAGTAGATCCCCCTGCGGAGTCTCAGGCCTGTCTATACCACTGAGCAAATACCTTTTTATTTGAGTGCAGTTGACCTCTTTCAGAGGAAATCACTGTAAAACTGACTGTAGGAACAAGTAGATTTCACATAAGATTCCTAGTCTGCAGAACTGAATCCTGCCCCCGAGGTGCCGCCCTTTGCCAGTTACACGGCCCAGGAGGTTTTGCCATCTTTCTTGGAGGCACTGGGGGGGTGGCAGCCTCGGGAGTTGTTAGCGGGCTGTGTGATAGTTGTTTTTAATCTTCAGAATTGATGCCAGAGCTCTTTATGGTCTCCACGGCCACATGCCTGTTATTTAATGATCTCTCTGAGCTTCAGTGCCCTCCCCAGTAAAACAGGAATGATCATTTCTCACTGGCACATTTGAGGACTGAGCAAGAGTTTCTGTTTGCGAAGCTGTCATCTGAGGGAAATGTTTACTGTTAACAAGAAGCCGCCCTCTAAAGTACCCACTCTGATTCCTCTGTAATACTGACTAGGAGTAAATATGGAATAAGAAATCAAAGATAAGATGCCCTGTGGCAGGGGACAAGCTGAAGAGAGATTTGTTTCTTATTTCATCAGAGAAGCCACCCCAACACCCACGCCTGGCAGGTGCCTCCCGACATTGCATTCTCCCGTGCTACGTGCTTTAGGAGCCCGAAGCATTTGAAGATCCTTAACATTCAGCCTTTAAGAACAGATTTGATTTGTGTAAACAGTCAGAAGTCATTGGAGTCAAATCTGTCTCATTAAGTTTTCAGGCTTTCTGAAATACCCTTTCTACCAGGAAATGAGGCCTTTTTATGAAATGGGGTTTGCATCTTGTTAGTAAGTTTTCTTTTCCTTTTTTTTTTTGTTAATAAGTTTTCTTTAAAAAAGAATTCTGAAAATTTGAGTAGCAGGGGATTAAGTGTCCAACTTTCCAAAGAGTTAATTCATTCAGCTATGTTACATGCTGGCCTGTTTATTGTTTTAAAAAATCCTCTCCCAAAAAATGAACATATAAAAAAATACTACTGATTTCTTACTCTGGTGCTTTTAGTTCTGTTTTTAATAAAATGACTTTAACAAAAACACAACAGCTAATAACAATATGGTATTCTTCATGGGCTCCTGGAACAAAACAAGTACATTAGTGGAAAATCTAGTGAAATCCAAATAGTCTGGAGGTTTTAGTTAATAGTGATATACCAAACTCAATTTCTTAGTTTTAACAAACGTACATGGTAAAGTGCCATGTTAACCTTATAGGAAATGGGTTAGGAGTGTGAAGAAAACCTCAATAGTTTTTGTGTCTGCTTTGGAAATCCAAAATGAAAAGTTTATGTAATGAGAAGGTGAGACACTAGAAGAATGGGGGGGACAATCACAGTGTGTCACTGTGTGTCACCAGCTATAATAGATAGGTGACTCCAGTGTGGGACATTGATGCGGTGTGTGCGGGGGGCACACCCACGCAGGAAATCCCTGTACCCTCCTATCAGTTTTGCTGTGAACCTAAAACTACTCTAAAGACAGCCTCCTTCAAAACCCCACCATGTTCACTGCCTTGTCTGTAGACGTGGACCCTCCTACACCGGCAGACTTTCCTACCTGAGTTTTACTAACGGAGCCCTTTCCCCTCCCCCTTCTGTCTTGCAGTATCGACAAGATCTCCAAGGTCACCTCTCCCGTACTGGTCATTCACGGTACGGAGGATGAGGTCATTGACTTCTCCCATGGGCTGGCGATGTACGAGCGGTGTCCCCGAGCAGTAGAGCCCCTCTGGGTGGAAGGGGCTGGGCACAATGACATAGAGCTTTATGCACAGTATCTGGAAAGACTGAAACAGTTCATATCTCATGAGCTGCCTAACTCCTGAAGAACACAGCTCAACTTTACCTCATCTACTGTGAACAGACGGGTCCTCTGTTTTGCACACGCTTTAACGGATAGCCCGATAGCCACAAAGAGGTGCCCAGCCTTTCGGGTGTTCTCCTCGAAGAGCTCATGCAATCTCAGTCTTTTGTATCTAGAAATTGTTCTACTAACTCCCACCACACACATACCCCCAGCTTCATCGCCTGGCTGGATCGGGAATGCGAGCCGACCTGGGGACCGTCTTCTAGTGCTGTATAAAGTGTGCTCTGTCTGTGTCACCCTCGCCCGCTGCCTCCGACTCTTCACCACGGGGCTCCGCCCTCCCTTGCCACTCTTCTCAGTATTCGACATGCAGCTCGCTCTCCGCCACTGGGTTTGGGGTCAGCCATTTGTGAAGCTGTGCTAGTGTAACTGGAAAACTCTTGGGGTCAAAATCCCTTTATTAATTCTTCTTAACATATCAGTCTTTCCCCAGATGAATGAGCTAAAAGGTAATTTACTGAAATGATCACAAACAGCTTCATCCACTGTAACCCTATAAATATAACTGGAATATTCTTAAATGAAAGGAACCTGGGGTTTTTTAAGTGTAAATTTATTACTAGCCAACAGAGTTTTAATATTTTGATTGTCTGGTTGGTCTAACAAAGAGCCTGACCAACTCTCCTCCTATGAAGCCCTCCTTGTAGGCTTTTTTAAAGTACTGTACATATTTGCAATTTCATTGTGCATAGATTCTTATTGGGTAGTTTTCTTTTGTGGGGCTACAACAATGAACTGCAAATTCCTTGTTTGTAATATAAATGATTGAATACATTTTGTTAATATGTTTTTATTCCTATGTTTTGCTATTAAAAAAATTTTATAACATTTCCAAGACAAAAATTCCAAGTTTATGCTTTGAAGAATTTATGTAATTAAAATTTCACTAAACTACTCTTTTTAGTTTAGGAGTTTTTCGGGTGTTGACACTGGAGTGGCACCAGATAAGCATCAGAAATGTAAGATGCTTACAGTTGCTACATGACTTGTATCAGTCGGGGGTTTGGGTCTGGGGGTCCTCTGGTTTTAATTCTTTTTCAAATTTAAAAGCCTTAAATGTCCTGTGAGCCTCTGATCATTGTACACCTGGATTGCGGTTGGTTGCCGCTTTGTGTCCTGTTGTGTGGCTGCGGCACAGTGGTTGGTGATGGAATAAAGGATGCATGGATCAGGAGGTGTGGGCTGGTGTAGTTTTTCTTTATCACAGAAGTGGGTAAATAAGAAAATGGTGTTTTGTCTGGATTTAAGAGGAAGTCCCTGGGGTCTACCAGTGTGGCCTCTTTCTCAAGATGTGTGAAGACCCTTGCTGTTCTGTCTAGGATTGTGGGCTAGTTTGCAAGGAGTCAAGACACCCAACACGCGCAGGAGGGACAGCAGTGTGTGCATGGTGTGCACAGTGGTGCAAGCCCTGGGCAGTCTTGGGAGCTTGGAACAGCCCACCCAGGAGGGACAGGCGCCTGTTTCTTTGGAGGCTTGAGTCTATTGTGTTCCGGGGCTGAAAGGGGTGAGGGATGCTGGCTTGAGCCCTGGCCTGAGCATGCAGGAAGAGGCCTGGGCGGGCGAGCATGGGCAGGCAGCCCGGTCCTGAGTCAGCATCTGTGATGGGAGCTGCAGAGGGTACGCTGGCTCCTGAGGGGTCTTTGTGGCAATCAAAGGTGATGCCCATCTCATGTTCCAGGAGCCCCAGCCCAAAAGAAGAAAGACCAGACATCAGCCTCCTGCTGGGGCTGGTGAGCAGCTGCCTAGGGATCCCAGCCCCTGCTCCTCCTACCTGTTTGCATCTGTTATCACCGGTCTCCTGGTTTCCTCCCAGACAGCTTTCCTTTGTCAGCCAAATTTCAACAGAAAGTGATGCACTTGACAACAGGAACCAAAATGGGATGGTCACCTGTACTTCGAAGCAGCTCCTGCTGAGGAGGGGAGGGGCAGTGTTCCTCTGTGACTTGTGTGGGATTCTAGGCCCATACTTGGTTTGCACCAAATGGGGAAGCTTCTCCTTAACTGTTAGCTCTGATCAAGAGGGGAAAATCTAGTGGTTCTCAACAATCCTTTCAGAGCCTAGAAAAGGTACATGTGCATTTCTAATATATATTCATGCTTAGAATCTTTTCTAAACAGAGTGTAGAGCCGTATCAGCAATGTATTGTGACCCCATGCTTGTTCGTGCTGCTGATTACTACTGTGTGATCCTGGAGGGTAAGTTGTACAGATTTGGAGCAGTCATGTGATCACAGATCTCAAATCCTAATTAAAAGCATTGCTCTGCTATATCCTTTGAAACCTGGAAGACAGTATGATTGTTACGGTCTCAAAATAGAAAAAGTACCTTCTTTGAAAGAAAACACTGCTTAAGGATGAATTTGGATCATGATACCTTTTGGGGGGCTAGAAGGGGCAGAAGATCTGTCAGATGGTCCTTTGGGGAATGTTTCCTGGACTCCTGGTGTTTGGAGGAGGACTGTAGAGGTCATGGAGTATAAGCCTGAAGGCACAGGGCAGAGTGTGTTTTCTTGATTGAGGGTCTGTTGAATCCAAGCTGAAACTCAAGTGTCTCCTCTCCTCTCTCAAGGCTTCCCTTCTGGTGACCTCCCAGCATGAAAAGTACAGACACGAACATGCTGCTAGCCTACGCAGATGAAGTCTTAGAAAATGGGTGGACCATACCTGATTTCCATGTCCAAGCTGAGTGGTTTTGACCTGGCCCCCTAATTTCTCCAAGCCTCTGACAAGTTGCCCCTTATTTACCCCACTGAGGGCATACAGCATTAAAGGAGAGAGTGGCTGTGAAAACAGCCATGTCATTCTCTGAAAAAAGCCCTAAATCAAATTGCTAATGGTAGAGTGACTTGATAGACCAGTGATGCTTGATGAGGGGCTGGGGATGTAACTTAGTGGCAAAGCATTTGTCTCATGAGTCCTTGGGTTCAATCCCCAGTACTAGGTCCAACAGTTACAAGGATAAATTCTCTAAAACTACTTAGAAACAGTTAATTCCATAGTGTAAACCATTCCAGTGGTACATGCACACACACATCTAGGCACAGAGACTAAAGTACTAAATAATATACCGAGGAATCTGGTCCTCCACTAAAAGACAAAACTCGGTCAGACTGGATTTGTTCTGATTACCCAAATAAAACAGGAAACATTAACTTAATACGCACTAAGAAATCAAATAATCTCACTGATGTAAGGAAAAATAGTAATGAACTTTGAATACACTTCTGACCTAATCTGAAATCTTTTAATGAAGTAGGGAGGGTGGTTGCTTAACTCAACAAAATCAACCAAAACCTTAGATCAATAGTAAGTACAAATAAGATGAGACATTGGAGGTGTTTTCTCTATTGTCAAGGATTGATGTTACACCAGCATTAACTATATAATGCCGGGAGTTCTAGTTCTAGCCATGTGAAAAGCCAAAGAGAGAGGAGGAAGGGAGAAAGGGAAGGAGAGAAAGACAGTTGAACAAACTTAAGCAGTTGAACAGTGATTTAGAATGCATACAGGAATGAATAAAATGACAAATGTACAAAAGTCAATTACCACCCAATTTATTAGTTACAACTAGTTAGAAAATTACATGGGTCCCCAAGACCATCCACAATAGGAGCATACACACAGTAATGGACAGGGTCTCATGATCTGCTTTCTGCTCAGTGGTAGATGTGGGATGTGGACCAGCCTTCGCAGTGAAAACACTACTGAACAAAATGGAAAAATCTTAAACAGATGCATAACCTGGCAGGAACCTAGGAGCTGCGCAGGCCAAGTACAAAGTGCAGATGAGAGCTGGCAGGAAGAGGAGGCCGAGAACAGTTCCCCTCTGAAGGACTGCTGGACCAGGGCGACCTGAGCTCTGTTTTCCTGTCTGGTGGAGTCTCGGAGGACAGTAAACAAAGCCTAGGCCATTCTCCAAGGCACAGTCTAATTGAAAAGAGCCCTCTCCTAGGGGCAAGAAGGGTGATTCTCACAGGGACGAAGCATTGGGTGAACCCTAGTGTCCTATTCAAGATTTAAAACAAAACATCAAACTGAGTGGAAGGAAACATACCAATTAGAATGATTGTCTCAAATAAAGATTATAAGCATTATATGGAGAGCTGAAACAGGAGAGGCATTATTTTACATTAGTCTGGGAATTAGCAATAACATCCACTACTCTCTTCAAAATTACATGAAAGAGTCTAATACATGCCTAGCACACATAGGGCCCTGGGTTCAATTCCAAGCACCAGCACCCCCTGAAATACGTATGACGTGGAAAAGAAAGCGCGATGGACATGTTCCAAAGCCAAGTTAATGCAATGGTTTCACAACTCAGTGAATATAAAAACATCATTTGAATATACACTCAAAGTGGGCAGACTACATGATACATAGATTATATACCCTAGTAAAAATTGTAGAGCTATAGGAAATAAATACAACTGTTACTCTCTGATTATATGACTTTATGTAGAAAACCCAAAAGCATCTATAAATTAGCAAACTCAGTAAAACTTTAGCTAAGTTGCTAGTACAAAATCAATATACAAAGTCAACCTTATTTCTGTAAACCAGTTAGAATATTCAAATAGCCATTTAAAAAAGTATCATTTACAATAGCACTTAAAAGCAAAAATTTCTTTCCCAGAATGTGTCTGATGTATATGTTTGGCTGACCTCAGGTATTTCATGCTATGTTTTCTGTGTCCTGCCCAGAGCTTGCTCCGAAGGACCTGTGTCGGGCAGACGCCAGCCTGGCAGCCCAAGAGCAGGGTTGCCCAGGCTGGTCCCGTTTCTGCCCCTGTCAGCAGGGGCCCTAACCTTGCTGGGCCTCAAAGTCCACAGGTGTAGAAGAAGGGGTCTGCTCCATCTGCACTGTCTTTATGTGTGATATAATATACTTGCAATATAATGTATGGGCTAAAAGTTACCCTTCCAGGTACACAGTTCGGGGATATTAAGCACTTTCCCATTGTTGGCAATGACTACCACCCACCTCCAGGACTTTCTCATCATCCCAAACTGAAGCACTAGGTCCCCAAGACATCCCCCAGTGTCCCCTCATAACCCTTGGAAATTACCATTCTCCCCTCTGTGAATTTGACTTTCCAAGGAACCTCAGGTTAAGTGAAGTCACACATCTGTCCTTTTCTGACTGATTTCACTTAGCATAATGTTTCCATAATGTGTAGCATATGACAGGATTTCATTCTTTTTTAAGGCTATGTAATTTTCCATTGTATAGAGGAATCATATTTTCTCATTCACCTTACAATGTACATGGGGGTTGTTTTCCACATTTGCCTACTTATTTTGAATAATGGCACCATCAACTTGAGTATATAGGCTTCAGTTTTGAGTCCCTGTTTTTTTATTCTTTCATGTATATACCTAGAGTGGAACTTTGGAATTCCATGGTAATTCTATATTTAATTTTTTGGGAGATCTGTTTCGGGGAGGGGACTGAGGATTGAACCCAGTGCTTCATTCATATTACGCAAGTGCTCTGCCCTTAGGCTATCTGCCCAAACCTGATGTGCAGTTCTTAGTAAGAGTCTTAGGATCTATGGCTGCTTTGAAATTATGCACCATATTTTGGATGTCTGCACCTATGGGCATCTTCTGGGACAAAGGTCCACCCTTTTGGCAGGTGGTACCAGTGACTGTGGAAGATTACCAACACAGAAGTACATGGTATTTATAGACTCTTTTTAAAGCAGTATTTTCAGATTCTGAGAACAGCGTGTGCTGATTACAGAGCGGAAAGGAGCTTGGATTTATCCTGCAGGCAGGCCCTGGGAGAGCCTGAGTTCGGCAGGCCCTGGGAGAGCCTGAGTTCGTCAGGCTCTGTGCATGAGGAAGGGATTCTGGATTTGAGGTTCAAGTTGATGGACAGGGTTCTGCATGCTGAGGTAGCGGGCCTGGGAGTTTCATGCATGGTAACCAGGGAAACTCGAGAAAACCCTTGAGCTGCGGTAGGCCTGTTCCTTGTCTCTAAATGGCAGTAATACCTGCCACACAGTGAAGACAGGATCAGACGAGAATCTGTAGGCAGAAAGGCCTTGCGAGAGGTAATGGGCACTTAGACCCGCTCATTAAAAGGGAGACTGAGGTCTGGGTTTGGACCAAAACAGAAAACTCTCCAAAAACTCCAGAGGAAGGCAGTTTACGCTGCCTGTGCTCCCACCACCCTGTCATTTAAATCATTACCCTGCTGCTGAATGGTCTGCCACCTGGCCAGTCCTGGCCTGTCCATGCCTGGCCCTGTCTGGCTCTGTGTGGGCGCGACAAGGATGGGCCCAGGGCCTCCAGGCCTCCCGCACTGAAGCCGCCTCCCACCGGGGCTCCTGACTTGACTTCTCTTCTCCAGGCTGCCAGAAGCCTTGACAGGCCAGTGCTGCCTGTGCAGCTCCCGAGCCCACCCAGCACTTCCCAACACGGGGCCCAGGCTACCCTCAAGTCTGGGACAGGAGACCCCAGTGGGCAGAGAAGCTCCACCTCTGACCTCTTGGCCTAGGCTGGGAGAACAGCACCAAAGAGCCAGAGCCTCTCTCTGTTAAAGTGTCAGGGGCATTTGGGGAGGGGTCAGGAGACTGTCAGGGAAGAGGCGCCTCTCATGGACGACCTCATAACATCTCCATCTGTGCCTGACAGCGCCAGGCTGAGGACCAAACTTTCAGTGCGTGAGCTTTTGGGGGATGTTCAGATCCAACCATAGCAGGCAGACAGCTTAAACGGAGGACAGCTTTATTTTAGCTCTTGGCTGGAGCTGCACAGTCGGACCCTGTTGTGTCACAGGGTGGCACGCGGTGGCAGGAGTGGGGGGGGCAGCTGCCAGGGTGCAGAAAGAGGCTGAGGACACACCCTCTGCAAGAGCACATACGCAGTGAGCTAACACCACACCAGACCCTGCCTTAAGAAAGCTTCCACCCTCTCACAGCTCCAGGTTGAGGACTGGGTCTTTAACACACAGTTGCTGTGTGGTGCAGTGTGAACACACTACAGTGCATGCAATCTGTAGATTATCTTGCAGGGGTTTGCTGCTAAATGGTTTTTTACATCTCGTACTTAATCTTGATGGCCCTTAATCTTGGTTACACATTGAAATTCCCTGAGAACTATTTAAAATGCTGGAGCCTGGGTCCCAGACTCCCAAATTCTGATTTACCTGGTCTGGGATTCAGCCTGGGATTCACACATTTGGACTTTTAGAACCCTCCACAAGTTTCCAATTTTAGGGGCATCTCAAGTCCAAGGACTACAGCTCTAGGAAGGGCTTTGTGGCCTCAGCATACACTAACTCACCTGGGACACAGCTTTTGGGGGCCTGGAATGCTGTCTTCCTGAGCAGTCTGGCCCTGGCACTTTTAGGGATTTGCCTAGAGGGAGAGGTCTGCCTGCAGCCTTACCAGGTCACTTTCTGATACAGCAGCGCTCCTGGGCTCCCACCCTGGACATCGCCAGACTGTATATTTTGCCTCAAAAGTGGGTAAAATGTTTAATCTTGACCAAACACAAGAATAAACAACTTTCAAAACACAGAAGTTGGACTTCATCAAATGCTTTTTCTGCATCTAGTGAGATGATCATGGGGTTTTTCTCTTTGGTTCTATCAATATGGCATATTACATTTATTTATTTGCATATGTTGAACGATCCCTGCATCCCTGAGGTGAATCCCACTTGGTCATGGTTTATAATCTTGAGGATTTGCTGCATTCTGTTTACCAGTATCTTATTGAGGATTTTTGCATCAGTGTTTATTAGCGAGATTGACCTATACTTTTCTATTTTGGTTGGGTATGTCTCAGGTTTTGGTATCAGGGTAACATTTGCTTCCAGGAATGATTTTGGAAGTATTGCTTCCCTTTCAGTTTCATTAAAGAGTTTCAATATTAGTGGCATTAGTTCTTCTCTAAATATTTTGTAGAATGCAACAGTGAATCCATCAGGACTTGGGCTTTTCTTTTTTGGTAAGTTTTTAATTACAATTTCACTGACCCATTCATGATAAAAACCCTATATAAAATTGGAATAGATGGTCTTTATCTCAATTTGATAAAAGCCATCTATGATAAACGAACAGCTAACATCATACTAAATGGTCAAAACTGAAAGTTTTCACTCTAAAATCAGGAATAAGACTGTGATGTCTGCTATCACCACTCCTATTTAATATAGTTCTGGAAACATTAGCCAAAGCAATTAGAAAAGAGAAAGAAATAAAAGGAATAAGGATTGGAAAGGAAGAGGTTAAATTATCTTTATTTGTGGATGACGTGATACTCTACATTGAAGACCCGAGAAACTCCACTAAAAAACTACTAGATTTAATAACTAAATTCAGTAGTGTAGCTGGATACAAAGTCGATACTCAAAAATCAATAGCATTCCTGTACACAAAAAACAAATTCACTGAGAAAGAAACTAGAGAAACCACACCCTTCACAATAGCATCCAAAAAATGAAATACTTAGGAATCAATCTAACAAAGGAAGGAAAAGATCTATACATGGAAAATTACAGTGCTCTGGAAAAGGAGTTCAAGGGAATGTCAGAAAATGGAAAGATATCCCTTGCTCATGGGTAGGAAGAACCAACTTAGTGAAAGTGGCCACACCCCCAAAATTGTTATACAGATTTAATACAATTCCAATCAAAATACCCTTAGCATACCTCACAGAGCTAGAGAAAATATTCCTAAAATTCATTTGGAAACAGAAAAGACCTAGAATAGCAAAGGCAATTCTGGGCACAAAGACAAGGCAGGGGCCTTCACAATTCCTGACTTGAAATTATGCTACAAAGCTACTGTGATAAAATCAGTATGGTACTGACAAAGAAAATACAGACCTAGGATCAGTGGAACAGATTAGAAGATGCAAACACAACCACAAACACACTCAGTCATCTTATGTGTGACAAAGGGGCCAAACATGTTCACTGGGAGAAAGATAATCTCTTTAATAAATGGTGCTGTAGCCAGGTATGGTGGTGCACACCTAGAATCCCAGCACTCAGGAGGCTGAGGCAGGAGGATCTTGCAAGTTCGAGGCCAGCCTGGGCTACAAAGTGAGTTCAAGGCCAGACTGAACTGCATAGTGAGACCCTGTCTCAAAAAGACAAAACAAAAAGGTGCTGGAAAAACTGGCTTTCCTCATGCTGAAGACTAAAACTAGACCCATGTCTATCACCATGCACTAAATTAAAGTTCAAATGGATCAAAGATCTAAATACTAAAACAGAAACACTAAATCTACTGGAAGAGAAAGTAGATAGAAATCTTGAAGATATACATAGAGGCAGAGAGTTCATGAACAGAACTCAGATCAGATGGGAATACTTCAAAGAATCAAGAGCTGGGATCTCATCTCATTAAAAAGGCTTTGCACATCAAAGAAATCACCAACAGAGTGAAAATACAACCCACACAGTGGGAAAAAATTTTAACCAATTGTCTCTCACACAAAGGACTTATACCTAGAACATATAAAGAATTGAAAAAAATCAAACCCCCAAATTCAAAGACCCAATCCAAAAATGAGCAACTGAGATGATCACATACTTCTCAGATGAAGAAATTCAAATAGCAAATAAATATATAAAGGAAGTTCAACATCATTGATCGTTCAAGGGATGCAAATTAAAACAACACTGAGATTCCATGTCACTCTAGAAAGACTGACTATCATCAAGAAATCAACCAATAACAAATGCTGGAGGGACTGTGAGGAAAAAGGAACCTTCTCCACCGCTGGTGAGAGTGCAGACAAGTGCAAGCACTGTGGAGACCAGTATTGAGATTCTTCAAAAAACTAGGATTAGAGGTCCCGTTCAACTGAGTTATTACCCTCCTGGGGATCTTTTTGTAAAAATTGAAAACATACCATAGTGATACATGTGCAACCATGTTTATAGCAGCACAATTTATCATAGCTAAATCTTGAAAACAGCCCAAGTGCCCATCGACTGAGGAATGGATAAAAAAGATACGATCTTTTCATACAATGAAGTACTATTCAGGCGTAAAGAAGGGTAAACTCGAGACTTTCATAGGTAAGTGGATACAACTTGAGACATACTCATAAGTGAAGTATATCAGGCCTGTATGTGTAAACATCATATTTTCTCCTTGGTGTGAGAAACTGAAGGAGTACATAACGTCCAAAATGTACAAGAGATAGTGTGAGATGGGAAGTTGTTTAAAAGGAAAAAGGAACTAGGATGGGGGAAAGGGGAAAGGAAGGAAGGGAAAAGGGAAAAAATACAAGATGGTTATACTACTAGTTCCCTTAGTTCATTGAAAAGAGAGGTTTATGCTAATATTGTTTGGAGAATTTTTTATGCCCATATCTTATACTCTGAGTACCTACTTTAAATATAGCAACATACAATGTATTTTTGAAAAAATGCGTGAGTCATTTGGAAGTTCTCTTGTGAAATGCCTGCACATGACTATTGCCTACTTATCTGACAGCCTCTGTATCTTTTCCCTTTTTCATAGGCAACCCTTAGATATCCTGGATCCCTGAGATTGGTTTTGAAATTCGATTTATACACTGAACGTGTATTCCCTCAGTTTGTTCCCTGCAGAAAGTCTTCCTTACTACTCCTGGTCTCGCATCAGAAAGGGACCTCGTGACTGTGGAGCGGCCCAACCTCGGGGTTCTCAGAGTGGCTTAGAAAAAGTACACGCGGAGAGCGGGCTGATGTCACCGGGCAAGGCTTGACTCTTTGCACCAGGTGCTATCACCTTAACGGTCGGCTCCACCTTTCCCAGTGCGAGTCTCCGGTGGGCTTTTCCTTAAAACAACGCCATTCAGTGCACAATCAAGGGCCAACTAATAAAGGTAAAAATACAGCACCTAGTCTTTTAATCCGATTCCATTTATCAGGGTGACTTCATTCCTCCATCCACCCACTCAGCAAAATGCAGTCATGGCTGTAAGCACTGGTGTTCTGGGGACCCTGCAGCAAAGCCTCTGTCCTCATGGAACTCAGACAACCCACAACAGTGAAGACACGGAATTGCAATGCACACTGCACAGGAAAGGGTCTCAGACCTTCGGGCTGTGGCGGAAACATGTTCTGGTGGGCGTCTCTGCAGTCTGCTGGCTGCTCTGGGATTGCAGCCCCACCAGTTAGCAGCTGTGTGTCTCAGGGATGAGCTGGTGCTTCTCTCATAATATTAATGAGAGGATCACATGGTACCTGCAACACCATGAGCTGTACATAGGGAACTAGGATCATCTGGAGAGATAGAACAGTGTGTTCTTTATGAGAGGACTTTACATACCAACGCATGGGTAAGAGGCCCTTGGAAATGTATGGGATTACAGCAGTCTTTCAATATGCCCTGAGGCACGCATGGCCATAGTTTTTGTGTTTGATGATAGTTTCCCTTAGATTTTTATTTTCACTTTTTGGTAAGCATTTCCTTTGCCAACATTGTTTGGTCTTTAGAACCACAGAATGTGTTTCTGTTTTTCTCTTCTACACATTCACAGTGAGTGGTCACAACTCAGATCGCAGCAGGAATGTCTGAGTGAGCTGGGCTTTACTTTTGAAGACAGCCCGTTCATCTCAGGAAGACAGGGGTAACCCACCATCACTAGCATAAAACCAGCCCTCTCTGCAGACAGAGTAAAGATTGTTTTACCTGCGTATTCACCATGCTTTTTAATGCACATTACTATGGCTACAGATAATAAATATTCTATAAAATTATTTTAAAACATTCTTGGACTCACAAGTATCTAACCTTGTGAAATGTTTTCTTAACCAACAAATAATTAGGCACCAATTCTGTCACTGTCATGGACTAGCAGTGCTCCAAGTGGGCTTCCCAGCCAGCAGCACTGCGTCACCTGGTAACGTGTCAGAAAGGCAGGCTTTCGGCACCTTCAACCCTGGTGAGTCAGAAACTAGGGAGGGACCAAACCATCTTCTTTCATTGGGTTTTCCAGGGATTTCATGGGACTCATATTAACATTTGAGAATCACAGAGACATTATTTTATATTTAAATGAAAAGAAATTCTGCAGAGCACTAACAGTTCTAGAAGCAGTCTCTAGCAACACTTCCTAGAAAGGAAAAGACTTGCTGTCTCAGTAACAAGCAACAAGAAAAACTGGGTTTTAAAGTTCTCCAATCCTAGGCTTTTTCAGGACAACAAAGCAGCAACCGCCTCTCTCCAGAGACTATGCTTCCTAGATTTTTATTCCTAAAAACTCCCATGCCCAGTCAGCCACTGTGGTACATGACAGT
The DNA here is from genome assembly GCA_004027595.1 of Dinomys branickii. Classification (NCBI taxonomy): domain Eukaryota; kingdom Metazoa; phylum Chordata; class Mammalia; order Rodentia; family Dinomyidae; genus Dinomys; species Dinomys branickii. The sequence goes on along the minus strand of PVLD010024090.1, from coordinate 2,124 downwards.
CATCCCAGCTACTCAGGAGGCTGAGACAGGAGGATGGCAAGTTGGTCGCCAGCCTGGGTGACCCTGTCTCAAAAAAAAAAAACAAAATAGAAAAACCTCACAAAGGCCTGGAGGTAGAGTTCAGCACTCAGCATGCACCACCAACACTGCAAAATACACAGAGCCCACTGTTAAGAGTCCACCCACCTCCAGCCCTGCTCTGCCCAGAGCTTGGAGACCAGCACTTCAGTGTGCTCCTCTCCTGTCTGTTCAGCTTCCGGTTGCAGAGGTGATCTCGCCCTTCACCTTCCCACCTAAAGGAGGCCACACCTGGAAACAGACAAGGATCCAAGGTCATCAGTGCAGAGGCGGGCCAGGCGCGACACTGGCGAGGGCCACCAGCCTGTATGACCAGACTGTGCCACCCCTCCCCTGCCCGCGTTTTGTTCATTCTGGGCTTTGGGGTCTGAGCTAGCACTGAAGCACAGCCTGTTCCTTGGGGAGCACAGGACTTCCAGTAACACTTCTGGGTCCTGGCTGATGCCCTGCAGTAGTGTATTCTAGCTGAGGGTTAGCAGATTGACTTGTTCGTAGTCTGGGAATGACACAGAGCTTCTAAAAGCAGCATTTTACCTGTTTTATTTTCCATGCCAGAAGTTCCCCCATGGGAGAACTGTGCAGGTTGTAGTAGAGAGATGTTTATTTCTCTGTGTCTACTCAGCATCTCCCTAGGCCAGCATCTTGCCAGCCTGAGGATGGACAGAGGGCTGGGGGAGCTGGAGGAGCTGGGATGCCAGGTCTCTGTGCTCTGAGCTTGCAGCTGCAGGCAGGAAGCAAAAGATAGCAGGTAGGACTGGCCGGGATCTATGCTGAAACCCCATAGGCTTCTGCAAGGGCTCAGGGTAGAGAGGTGGGAAAAGACTCCCAAGACAGCCAAAGGTTGGCTCTGTGTACCTCATGCAAAAAGAGGTAAGAAAAAATTTTTCCTGAAACACAAGCTTGGGGCTGCAACCAAGTGCGCTCCGGCTCCCAATAGCATAATGGAAATAAAAATGAATTAACTGATGTTTGGAAAAAGATCCAAAACCTTCACAGGTCCAAGCGAGATTCTGTTTACGATGAAATGCGTTCAGTGAGTCAACAGATGCCTGGCGCCAGGAATGCAGCAGTGCGCAAAATGCCTGGTTTAGATCCACTGCACTGGCATCGCAGCGGTGCTGGGAGAGGGGGCAGTAGGAGCGAGTCGGTCGGGAAAGGCAGGGGCGGGCACGGTGGGGCCGGAGCTGTAGCTGGGCCAGTTGGCGAGCCTTTCTGAGCCAGAGATTTCAGAGCTGAGGTCGGAGCGGAGTAAGGATGGGGTGGTCCTGCAGGCTGGGGGCAGTAAGCACGAGGAGCTCAGGCTGGAATGCGCTTGCTCGTTAAGGAAACAGCACGGTGCAAACAGCCATGCTGAGTGAGCCAGACGGGCCGGGACAGGGCGTCAGGACAGCCCAGTGGCCTCAGGTGCCGGACTGCGCTGGACGGTGACAGTGGGAGCCCAGGTGGGGGCCGCGTGCAGGACCCCGAGGCCACACAACCCTCTGGATCTTTATCCAAGGGAAAAGTAATGAAGGACGTCTCAGTAGAAGTGGGTGGGGTCCTGATGTCCGTTTTGAAGAACTCTGGCTGTAATTTCTTTTCAGTGCTTCCAACACGTCCAAAAGACTGTCTACCATCAGGGCCGCCTCAAACCTTCCTCGCAGCCTGATTTCACCTCTATCGCCAAGCTCACCTGAAATTTTTTTTTTTTTTATTTTTTAAAAAATAAAAGTACACAAATATTAACAAACAGACATCAATTAGCATAAAAAATAGTACAATCACAACTGATCTATAGACAAGGTGACATGGTCTCAACAGTGGATATTGCTTTATCCATTGATATCTTCAAAGGGTAAATATATGAGCCCATATACAGACATGCAAAATTGGTCAGACCATTAATCCTCTCAACAACAGAAAAACACAAAAACCAAACATCCAAAGACAGAAAACAAAACAGGCAAACAACAACAACAACAACAACAAAAACCACCAATAGTTGCTGCTTTGCATATTGATATCTTCGAAGTGTGTGTTCAGGATAATACATACAGACATACAATA
>PVLD010024089.1:0-25989 GCA_004027595.1 Dinomys branickii | reverse complement strand
AGTGGTAGGGCAACGGAGATGAGGGAGGAGAAAAAACGAACTGATCAAAAGGGCCATCATCTGTGTAACCTGAGTAACAAAGGTGAAGGTAACATTATGTAGGACAGCATCCAGAGCTAATTCCCTTCTATCTTCTCCATAATTCTGTATTTCCTCAGTCGTTTTTGTATTAGTAGAAATGAAGATAACTTTATATTATACAGCATCCAGTGCAAATTCCCTACTATCTTCTCTATAATTTGGTATTTCCTTTAATGTTTTTGTGTTAACTAATGTGAAGATAACTATGTAATACAACATCCAGTTCTAATTCCCTACTAAAAAAAAAAAAAATCAAAACACACTTAAAATTTGGAAAACATACACATCTGACACATTAAGTAAGACTACTTTAAAAAGTATCATCTGAAGATCATTTTATTTTTCCTCCACTGCCTATTTAAATTAGTCTCTGGCTGCTGCTTCTTCACTTTTGCAAAAGCTAAGGCAAACTCTGTAGAATTTCTTAGCATTCTGTGTTTGTCATCTTTCTATGACTGTGATAAAATATCTGAGAAATTAAACTTAAAAGAAAACAAAGACATTCTGACTCACGGTTCCAGAAGTTTCAGTTCATGGTTGGTAGGTTTCTGTGCTGTGGGTCTCACTGAGGCAAAACATCATAGTGGGGAGAAGCACACACAGAGGAGGCTGCTCCCTCCCTCATGGCAACTTGGAGGCAGGGAAAGAGAGAGATGGGCTATAAATAAGGTACATATTTCAAAGCTATGAAGTGACCTGCATCAATTAGGCTCTACTTCCTAGTAAACCCACCGAGCTATAAACCCATCTATGGATTAATCCATTGATCCCTCCTGATCCATTCCATAGAACTCTAGTGCTCTCCCATCATTTCTCAAAATCCCATTGGATGGTGAGTAAATCTTTAGTACACAGCATTTAGAGGACATTTTAGATGTAAACCATAACACATGCTAAAATAGTAACAAAGGTCCCTAGTCAGTCTTAGGCACAGGAAGCACCTCATGGTGATATTTAATGCATAGTTCTACAGGGTCATCAACATCCTAAGCTTTTAACATATATAAATCTCCTCTGCTTGCAGCTGTAAACGTACTGTGGGTGGTGGGGTTGGGGTGCTTGCCTTTGTTTTTCTTTGCCTTCATGTCTTTCATCACCCATCCCTTCACTGGCCAGAAGAGGAATCTGGTGCTCCAAAAGCCAGAAAGGTTATAAGATCAGAGGGAATATTCTGAACAGGCCTTTGCTCATTGACCCCAGTGCAACAGCAAAGGGTTCTCCCAGTCCTGGTAAATGATGAAAGCTGATTTTTCATAGCTTTTTCTGAGGCCCCACTAGGTTCATTTAGGATCATTTGCTGCATATAATACAGACAGCGATGTTTTCCTTGAGATAACCACTATCTGTGACGTAGGTGAGACTTTATAAGTGTTCTTAATGAACTCTCTCATTAAGCTAGAAACTTGGAGAAACTAAGACCCCTCTCCCCAGATGAATTCTTCTGCCCGCTTTTGACCTCCAAAAACACCTCACCCCAATCCCTGTAGAGCCAAAACATGGTGAAGGGATGCAGAGCCTGAATCTACCTATAACAATCAGACTTCAGGACCTATGGTGGAAAGCAAATTGGAGAATCTTATTTCCATATTATTTCACATATAATCCTGTCTATAATCCTCCACCTAAATAAAACAGTCATTGTTTTCTTCTTCAGATCTCTTTTTCATCTGCGCAGGTAAATTTTTAAATGATGACAAACTTCACCAAACTTATATTTTCAGGTTTTTAAAAGTAACACTTTTTAAAATATTTTCATGCCATTGCTCTTCAAAAATAATTTCCTTAAGGATGACATTTTACCCAAAATAGATCAGAACCAGGGAGCCATTAGGAAGAAGGTTGAATGGTGACATAGTCCAGAATAAACTCAGCTTTTCCCATCCAGTTTCCCACTGGCAACTTAACTGTAGTGCTAAAGACTCTCAAGTGTTGTGACCCTTTAGTTTTGTAAACCAACCTTAATGGTTCTATGTAACATACCTTTATCTCGTCATATTTTTTGTAAAATGTGTAAAGTAATAGATTTTAACTGTAGCTGTTTAATAAAATCCTCACTCCTCACTTCTACAAATTTTCTCTTGTTTTTTCCCTTAAGTAGAAATTGAGTGAGCAGAGTTGTTTTGGAAACCTCATGAAAAGGAAGTTGAGATTGACAAATACTTATGTAGCTTGCGTTAAGAGGGCTATGTTTCTGCAGTTTTCAGTTACTTGCAGATACAGCTCAGGTATTAAGTAGTAGTGAACCCATTTAGAAATGGGTCCCAGGACTGTTCTCATTTTAAATCCTGACTTGCCCCATAGTGTCACAAAAAGATAGGACCACAGATAATTTACCATGCAGGAGTCTGCACCCCTCAGGAAAGCTGTGACCACAGTTCCACACAAGGTGAAGAAATAAATCTCTAGTTCTCTTTGGACATTTAATAGAATTCTGGGAGAAAGTTATTATTAGCAGAGGACTGAAAAATAAATCAGGTAGTGCTTGCTTTTACTTAATATTATATTGGGTAGCAAAATCAAATAACTTTGTTAAAAAACCTTTCAATGGATATCTGTCTCCTAATTCTGATGGCTTAACCTACTGTCCTATAAAAAAGACCTCTATTAATTTAGTTGAGGCTTGACAAGGAGAAAAACCATTATTTACACAAAAAGAAAAGTTCATAAAACAGCTATTTAACCTATAAATTCTTCTTCAAAGTTTTAGAATTGTCAAGTTCCCTTCAAAACTCTATAAAAATTTATACTCTAATGATTTTATAGTGTTAATTGAAGAAAAATTTATGCCTTTAACTGTGGCTGTTTCTCTGTAACAAAATATTCTAATAACCTTTCACATTTTTGTGTGATATTATGATCCTCTCTATATAGAACTTACATATCTTTTTGTAGTGGTTTATTATTAGTTAATGGTTTGAGAGTGCTATCATAAATGGAACTTTTTATAATCACATTTTCTTACCAACCACTGCTGGTTTTGAAAAGTATTGACTTGCTAAAATTTGGCTGCCCCATTTCTAAAATACTTGCAAAAGTATTTTTGCATTGCTCTTGACTCAGGTACTTTGTGAAGTTTCATTAGTTTGTATGCATTTTTTTGTCATGATTGCGTGTGAATAAACTTGCACACGTGTGTTCAAAGTGTGAGTGCAGGGACAGAGGATCGTCATGACCAATGTAGCATGGTTTTAGATATTTGGTTAACATGGGGAAAAACTTTCTATTTGTGATGTATGAAATCCATTTAAAAATGGCCCATGGTAAATGGAATGAGCAGTAGACATCCAGCCTTAAGGTTGTTTGCTTTATGCAATCCCAAAGCGATTATCTCATCTACTCTAGGAACAGGCTATCTAAAAGCATTTTGTTGCCACTCTGTCACAGGTCATGAGAACAAAAACAAGGTGGAGGAGGAAGGGAAGGAGAACTTTTATGTGAGCCAGCAGTCACAGAATTTTAAACTTTAAAGTATTTGATACGAGTCATAAAGGTAATACAGCTCACTTATCGTTCTTTATCTCATTCATTTCTAAGCAGTTCTAATCCCTGACATACAAGCTCCCAGAGTTAGCAAGGTAAAGCTAATTTAGTTTCCTTGATCTCAGGTGCAATTTTAATATCCTTCTAGCTGTTCATAACACTGGAGTCCAGGGAAGAGTGAGCTGTAGGTTAAAATTTGACCTAATAGACCTAACACTCTCACCACGCTTACTCTCTTCTCTCTTCGCTCTTCCCTCTCATCTCTGCCGGCCTATCTGTTTTATGTTAGTCCATCCTGCCACATTTGTAGCCATCCTGAGACATCTACTCCATCTTCCAAAAGTTCTAAGTGTCCTTCCTGCCATTAATTCACCGCTACTGTGATTTTATCCTGAAGAGTCATAATATTATGATGTGTTTATGATTTCTAACTCCTGTCTCTCCTCTTACCAGGAACTGAAGACAGAAGACTTCATAACTAGGAGCCTTTAGATTTTCTCTGTTTGATGAATAAGTCTCAAGCACTATCCTTAGTATGTTACAAAGGCCTGAGAGAGAACAAAAACCCATTCATTCAATGTCGAGTCACCACCTACTATTGAAAATCCAACTCACAAACCACAAACATGCATAAATCTCCCACTCTGCTGCTCCTTTAATTGTAAATCGTGAACTACTTTCCAAGGAGAATGCAGGCTTAATTTCTACCTTTACCCCAAAATACCACCAACCTTCCAGATGCAGCTGTTGCTTCTGTGACACAAGACCCCACTCCCCTGCACTTAGCACATTTCTTTTAGAAAGGATCATATTTCCCACAAGGTGCATCCTCCACTGATCCATCTACATCCTCTCCACGATTCTTTAGATGTGTAAAGTCTTTCTATATGTATTCAGATGACTTCAGCAATATGGAATAGTTTTGCTGTGGGAAATAAATTGCCCTGGAAGATTACATACACCCTGAAGTGGAACAAAGCAAGCAAACTTACGCAGTAGTTCCCCTCATCTACTAGGTATAGCTCCCACTGCCAATGGATGTCTGAGACCACAGAGAGCACCAGGCTCTTTTACAAGTACTGATTCCATGACAGTTGCTCTAATAAAGGGGTTGGTTACTAAGTGATTAACAGGTGAGTAGCATGCACCATCTGGGTTCACGGGACAAAGGGGTGATTCATGTTCTGGGCAGGTTGGAGCAGGGAGATGTGAAAGTTCCTCAGAACAGAACACAGTGTAAAATTTACAAGCTTTTCTTTCAAGAGTTTTCTATTTAAGGTGTTCAGACCATGGTTGGCTGTGGGTAGCTGAAACCAAAGAAAACAAAACTGGATAAAGCGTAGGGAGAATGTTGTATATAATATACGATTATTCCACAGAATACACCCCAGAGAAGTGGTTTCACAGTCAGCTCCCTATTTGATTGTATACACACTTCATAAAGCATATGTTTTCAACACTGAAAAAATGTATTTTCTGTTAACAAAGATAAAGAAAATACTACATACTGCTTTCAAACCGGGAGTGGTGGAGCACACCTGTAATCCTAGCACTTAGGAGGCTGAGGCAGGAGGATGGTCACAATTTCAAGACCAGCCTGGGCTACAAAGTGAACTCAAGTCCAGACTGAACTGCATAGCAAGACCCTGACTCACAAAGACAAAAAAACTTGATTTCACTGAAATTAAGTACATTATTAACAATACAAGGTAAAAATAAAAATCTTGAGTTATATCTAAAATACAGCATTATGGGCTGATGGGAATATGAGTGTCTCAGCTATTGCCAGTACTGAGAGAACAGGGACAAAGACGGGGCTGTGACATCATGCACATGTGATCACCAACACTGACATAGAACCTTTTGGTGATACAGTAACAGCTGCTCTAAAACTTTCTTCTCTTAAGTAATCAAAGTTAGTGGACTTTAGCATTTTTCATCCTAAAGCCTCAACCAGCTTTTCATAATTTTTTGTTACAGGCCCATTAAAGTAGCCTCAGAAATAAGGTGCCTTTTCATCTGCTCATCTGATCCTGATAGTTTGTCGTTAATTGCCCCTTTGTCATTGCTCTGGTGTGAATATTTTTGTCCGCCAAAATTCATATGATGAAACTTTAATCCGCAGCGTGATGACATTAGCAGGCGGGGTCTCTGGGAGGTGACTCATGTGTGACAGCAGCGTCCCGGTGAATGGGATTCGCGCTCTTCTAGAGGAGAGTGCAGAGAGCGGCCTTGAGTTTTGAGCATGCGGAAACACAGTGAGAAGGCATCGCCTGTAAACAGGAAGCAGAGGAATCTCAGACACCAAATCTCTCAGAGTCTTGTTCCTGGACCTCTCAGCCTCAGGAAGTGGGGAAACAAACTCAGGTCATTTCTCAGCCTCCAAGCCCCTGGCGCTCTTTTATTGCAGCCTGAATAGATCCAGACTGAACAGACTCCGCACGGATCTTCTTGCACCATCCCCTTCCGAACCCTTGACTGAGTACTCTTCAACTCTTCTCTCAAGCCCACTCTCAATTTTTTAAGCTATGAATCATATTTACTAGAAGAAATTAACTTTTAACTTTTATCTGCTTTTTTCCTAACCCCTTTATGTATTGCTGTGTTCCTTTCTGTGCCCCATGACAGCTGTAATATTTATGACAAATGATAAGCACTGAAGGTGTTACTGAGCATGGAGTCGTTACTTAGCAGCCTTCTTAATTTTGGAGAGTGTTCCGGAAGTGATGTTCAGGCTTTTTACTTCCTAATATGGTAGTAACTTCTACCTAGACATTTTAATGTGCTTCAGTTACATTTTAGGAAATGTGTTATTTGCTTTGGGTTCACACATACTGTAATTTCTCTCCCTTTAAAATGACAGACAGTAGGTTCTGGTTAGCATTTTCATGAGAAATGCCTAAGTGTCAGGAGCAAATTTTCATAACTATCATTTCATTATAATGGACTGGACAAACAATTTCTTATACATCGTGAAGTTCCAACTGCATTAGAATTGGAGCTAGGTGCTATAGAGAAATGAAAATGATCATTATGCGATTTCCCACAGTCAGACTGCCCTAGAATAGAGGAGAGAGAAACATCTATTCACCAAATCATAATATAGATCTTATCGTGATAAGCAACAAAATAGAGATAAACATGTGTGAACAGAGATATGATCATTGTGGTGGGAGCGAAGGATGGAGGATTCACAGTGAAGCCTAAAACTATCAGAGAAGAAAGTTTATAACTATTTGAAAAATATGTTGGTTCACATTAATCCCAGCCTAGGAGTTCTAAAGAGAACAACAGATATATCAAACCCTCACTCCTCCCTGGAAATAGTAGAAATGAGGTGCAATTCTGCAAGGTTGGCAGAAAGGGAAGTTTACTCAGAAAACAAACAGAGTAAGCTAGAGTATGCATGAGACATCTACTTTCTAAGTAAAAAAAATGACTTAGATTATTTTAAAATTATACATTAGTCATAGGACTTTAAGTAAGCTTAATTTCCTTCATCTGTAAAATTCGAACTTGAATTAAAAGCTTTCTGAACGTCTCAGAAGGTTCAAAATGCTGAAATTATATCATTTGCATATAATTCAGTAAATTTTTGTTGAGTGCCTGCCACATAATACAATACCGTGTGCATTGGAAAATTTTAAAATGAATAAGACATGCAACCTCTGAACTCAAGAAATTGCAATCTTATCCATCAATATCAGGCAATGTGTGCCTAAGTGCCAAAAGATAGGGTCCAAATTATAAGCATTTAGGGAATTGAAAGCACAGAGTCAATGAGCCAAAGAAAGCTTCCTGAAGAAAGAAAGTTTTAAAATACAGCCCAAAGAGCTCAGCACTCTCAGAGGTGGAGGCAGAAAGATTGAAAGTTTGACTCCAGCTTGGGCAAGTTAGTGGCTCAGTGAGACCTGTTTGAAAATAAAAATTAGAAAATACTGCATATGTCTCTGTGTTGAAAGGTTGTAAATGCAACCCCTAGTGCCACACACACATTTAAACAAATACACACACACACACACACACACAATACAACTCAAAGTTAGCCTTTGAATAGGAAATAAAAGAGAGAAAATACTGTTGTCTTCTTCGGTACCAAAATCTGCAGATGCTCATTCCCTGTTGTAAAATGGCATAACATTTGCATGGAGCATATGAACATGGTTTAATCATCTCTAGGTACTTTTAATACCTAATACAAACTAATGCTATGTAAACAGTTGTTACAGTACATTTTAAGGGGTTAGTGAAAAAGGAAAAGTTTAGTAAAGACACTGTCATTTATCCTAAATATTTTCAATCAGCTGTTGGTTGGATCCACAGACACAGAGCTCATGGTCACATAGCTGGCTGCAGTGCTAGACCACTTCAGAAGTTACCCATTAAACAAAATATCCAAGCCATGCATTACAGCAATTAGTAAAGGTTGTTTTCCAAGGTTTTTTTAATATGTTAACTTACAGACCTTTTATCAGTTTTGTCAACATTCTTACTATTGTGCGGTCATCAATTCAAACCTTGAGAAAAAATCCACAGTGTTGCAGTAGCAATAGCGACGCAAAGCTTTATTCCAAGTGTTTATTATCAATGACAATGGAGTCTGTTCGATGATTCGTCTTCCTTCTTTCCTGAGTGCTCACGGCTACCACTATCTCATCGTCACAGGCACTGTCACCAGGCATCGCATTCTCTGGAGTGTAATGGCCTTCTGATTACGATATTGTGCATGTGAATAATGTATTCCATAGTTATAGAATATGTTACTATTGCTTTGAGCAAGATTTCTTAGGAAACAAGAACAAAATTTTAATAGCAGAAATGCTTTCAGTTAAGTACAATGGCTCATTCACAGCCCAGTAATCATACACAGTCAGCATCATAGCAAGTTGGGAAATTAGAAAAATGTAAAATTACCTATATATTTTTTTGTTGTTTAAAAGTCATTTTAAAAGAACAACCAAAAAGGGAAACTAAATTATATGAGGGCTCTGGTTCTACAGGGTTTGTAAATAATTACAAAGATAGTGTATTTTATAACATCTATTCTCAATGCTGCATTTTTTGTATTCACTCCTGTATGGCCAGACCCTTAGTCATGTCTTCACAGGGTGCTCTGTGGACTTATGATTTATTACTTCCTGTCAGTTCACCTTCTTTTTAACTTTCTAAATTTAAATATCTCATGAGATTTGTAAACTGAGACAGATCTTCATCATTTGTAAAGCATTCTCAGAGTACTCACCTATTATACCAGTACATTGCCATGCACTATATATGTCCAGCAAAGGAGAACTTGTTCCCCCTGTAGAGACTGGTGCTAAAAAGGTCATTCTGGCTAAAGACTACACCACACTGAGTATCCTGATGGCTTCCCTTTGGGTCCTGATTCTCCCAGGGCCAACAGTGAGGCTTTGGGGTTCTGTCAGTGCATCAGCAGAAGTTCCAGTCAATAAGTTTAATTCAAGACTTGGTCTTGATTTTGAATCCTCAAACCATAAATCTACTTTGTAATACTTAATGGAAAGCAAAAAGCAAGAATTCCAAGGGAGACCCTAAAGGGGAGTCTTATTCTATCCCCTTTCTCACAAGAATATAAGAAAAAAATTTATTCTCATGGTTGCCATACTGTTTGTGGGAAAAACTTCAGGAGGACTTAAGACCACAGCTCTCCCAGGTTGGACAAGAGCTGAAGCATATTCCATAATCTCAGCCATCTTCTCTAGGACCAGAGTCCTCTCCAAACACAAGGAAATGGTATCTGTTAGAGCAAATGAAACTGCACTGACAGTCAGCCAAGATACCCCTAGGTTTAGACTAGAACTGCCAGAAAATTGAGCAACAGCGTTGGAGACTAGTCCAGAGAGACTGTCAAGACACATAATTGTGAAGGGTTAAGACAGCTGCAGGGCCGGGGTTAGGGCCTAAAGATTATCAGGGACAAGATTGCCATTGTGCAGGGAAGGAGCCCATCTGGGTCACCCTCTGAAGAAACAGTACCAAAGGAGAATCTATGTTACACCAGAACTTAATTTCAAATACTCAAACAGTGCTCTGCTTCAAGATACTCATGAACAGGGTAACCTAAGCCTCTGTTAGAGATTAGTGTGTATTCGTTCGAGGACGATAGGAAGGAGGATGCATTTCTCCTCTATGGTCATTTGAAGAGTACCAGCCAACTTCAAGTAAAGATGTGTGTCAGCCTTTATTCGTCCACCCAGCCTCAGAGATTTTAAATGCAATGCCACGGACTCTCCCTGTTCTGCCTCACGAGGAGTTCATAGGAAGCACCCTGCAACCCTCAAAGCCCTGTGAGGCGGGAGTGACGTATCAGTCCAACTGGTGATATTTAAGTGCGTTTTAAGACAGTCATGCCTTACTATGTTTTAGAATAAATTCATGCGTTCGTAGGAGTTTGAACTGGACAGGTTCCATAACTACCCTGTAACTTTAATGGATAAATTCAAGGTCTTCATTTTGTTTCCTCAAAAAGAAAGAGAAAAGGAAGTAGGAAGAGGAGAATGAAAGAGGGAGGAGAAAAACAGCACAGGCAGAATCAGAATACTTTGTTCAGTCTCAAAGATCCCAGTGTTCCTACACCTATAAATATTAGGCTGCTTCTCTTCTCTAGGCCAGATGGTACTTTGACTTATTTATCACACCAACCTTGAAAAATCCAGGACACCAAAAGAAAGCCAGAATAATTTCATTGGGCCTGTATTTTTCTGTCAGATGCCAAGAAAATTAATGTCCAGAAGTAACTTTCACTGCTTCTCTCTGCCGGAAGACTTCATCCTTTCCTTTTCTAAGTCATCTTAAACCTAAGTAGGTGTTACAGTTTGGATCCAACCATTTCTCCAAAATCTCATGTATTCAGAGGTGAGGTTTTCAGAGGGTGACTGGGTCATGGAGGTGCTGTGCTCATTACTGATAAGTTCACAGCTGCGTGCGCTGTTAGGAGGGAGAATAGCAGGTGTGTGCCTTTGCAGCGTGTATGTCTCCCTCTGCCTCTTGTCTCTCTTTACACCTTGCTGCTATGGGTTCAATAGCTCTTCTCTGCCAGGTGCTTTGACTCTGCCGTTGCTGCCTCAGTGCCAGCCAACCATAGACTAAACCCTCCAAACTGAGAGCCAAAAATAAATCTCTCATCCTTTGTGTTGCAGGTGTCAGCTATCTCATCCCACTGACAGGAAAGCTGATTCATATAGAAGGGAATCCTCCAATGAACTTACTTACCCCAGGATCAGCAGTAATGCCAGCACTTTCTTCCCATAAATCTCTCCTAAACCTAGGAAGTGCTCTTGGAACTCACTTGGGTATCTTGGAGGGAAGGGTGGTATTTTTGTTTTTCACCTCAATATCACCCTTGTTTGTGGTCCTGCATGAATCAAATTGAAAAGAAGAGCACATCTGGGTATTTTCACAAACAAGGAAATTGTAAGGCTTGAATTATCCTTACCATTGCACCCCCAATTGATACGTTTGGAAATACTATTCATATGTTTGGAAATACTGTGTTTCCTAAGGTAAATGAGACCAGCCCCAGATTTCCATGAGTCAAAGAGCCAAGGTTCTGTGTCAGTGAATGAACATGTTTTCACTGTGAAGTTTTCTATGCTGCCTCCTTTTAGCATTATGACTTTCAACCTTGTTTTTAATCTGATAAAATGATCTAGAAAACAGAGCAGATGCACATGTACCTAATATCTCAGCGTTCTTGGTTCCCTGAAGCCCATGCACTTCAGAGTCCAAGGAAACTTGGTTTGTGACTCCTGCACAACTGCCTTGCTTCCCAAAATATTTATGCTGTTAGGTTCTCTGCAGTTGAGTCCTGGAATTTAGTAGCTATATTAGGCTCAGACACTCAACTTGGTGCAAACTTGTCTTTGAGAAGCAGAAATTCTATTCTCCTATAGGAAGTAGGATAATAGCCCAAAATGTCAGTAATCAGACAATAAGCATGGCATGTATTTTCACCAGAATTTAGTGACTGTTGCAAAAAGCTGCATGTCTCAATTATTTGAGAATAAAGTAAAGTCTACTGCAAGTCAGGGGCAGAGTTTCCATACACTTAACATCATTGAAAGTCTCAAGATTTTTTCATATTTTATAATTTATTGATAGAATTTTTATTTTACCACTGAATCTCATAAGAAACACATGCTGTTCAACCTCACTGGCAGAGTATTAACAATGATTTTTATTATTATATTTACATTAAGCAATGAAGTCAATAGCAGTATCTTAAGACATCAAAGCAAGAATATACAAAAACAATAGAAAAGGAAAGGACAATGAACACAGAAAGAAAGAGCAAAGAAAGAAAGAAAGAGAGAGAGAGAGAGAGAGAGAGATACAGAACATTGATCCTTTACACACTAAGCTAAACACCAAAAGTAAGACAATAAGGAAATTTTAATAATAATATAGAAACCTAAACAATAAGAGACAACACATAATATCCAAAGCCAAGAATGCACGTTACCCGTAAGAACGTGTACTCTTTGTCCTTCGTCTACCCAATACAAATTCAAGATCACCATAAAATATTTTGAAGGACTTTCAAGGGAAATTAACCTAACTTGCAATTGAAGGTGGATTTCAGAATTAAGGAAAAGCTGACAAGATTCTTTTGTCATGTTGATACCACATTTCATCTTCCTAATGAAGAAAACCATCTGGCATTCTTCAGTTATGTATGCAATCTTTAGATATATGGTACTATTTGTTTCTGCTTATTTTTATAATATTCTCCTTTCTCTCTTTATAGCATTCTTCTCAAGCATGCCTTAGAGAACAACTCCTTTGGAATACTGCTGAATTGCATGACTTCTGAGATTGCTGGGGAAATATTTTGTTGTTTTAGCTATGACAAAATGTTTGAATAGAGTTATGAGCACAGTACATTCAAACAACAAATATTTATTTACTCCAGTGAGAAGGAAGTTGAACTAAATTTTTATTAATGTGTTATATAACATTCTAATGCATGCAGATTACAGTATTCTAAATGTGACTACATATTCGCTTTTATCAGTGTTTTATATTTTCATATTTTCATGTCCCTAAATAGCAAGCTTTTGTTTCAATTTAAACAATTCATTTTAGCATTTCCTGTAAGGCACATCTTGTGGTACTCAACTCAGATTTTATCTGAGCAAGTTTTAGCTTTCTGTTTCTGAAGGATAACTTTGCTAGGCAAAGTATTTGTGTTTGTCAGGTAGTTTGTGATTGCTTGTTTGTTTTGTTTTGGCTTTGGATTTGGATTTGGTTTTTAATTCAGCATTTTGAATATATTTTTCCACTTTCTTCCAGTCTGCAATGTTTTTGTTGATAAATCTGTTACTGGCTTCATTAGGGCTCTCTCTGTGTTATAAGTTAACATGCAGAGGATAGAACTGAGCGTTCCAGTCCTCGAAGGCTTTGCAATCCAGCTGTCAGAGAGAACATAGTAGATAAGAAATTTACAGCATTAGATGGCCAGTGGCAAGTAAATGCTACGTAAAAGTGTAGTAAGAAAGCAAGGGATCAAAACAGGATGGAGGGAAGCAGAACAATTTTGAAGAACCAAGTAGTAATCGGGTGTTTTTTGTATGGACACCAGAACAAGGTGCCACATTATACAAATTAATGACAGAAACTTTGAACTTCATTCTTTACTTATTTTGTCTGTCAAACCCCCATGTACTCTTGGCGTCCAACCATATGTATCCACATTGAGGAGCATGCGCTAATCAAATTTAGCTGAAGTTAACTGCACTGGTTTGTTAATTTGGTAAATGGACACTACATGAAAAACCCTAAAATACTTAATGGTTTATATTTAACAGTATTTTCCTTTTCCCAAGTGCTACTAAGTGGCTTTAAGAATAAAATAGTAGAGTCGTGTAGATTTTTTAAAATAATTCAGTTGGTTTTGGTGATTAATCAACATGCTATTTCACTATTAGTACATTAGTACTTTGGCCCTCAATAAAGGTAAGTATTATAATAGTCCTCACCATTATAATACACATACAAATGTTTCATCGTAACAGACACACTGTCTACTGGTAGTGGGAATGTGTGTTGTCCACTCAGTCAGACCTCGTTAGTGCTGTTGGACCCATGTAGGTCTCTGCAGTCATGCTACTCATGTGATGCATCTGTGAACAGTACTGAAGCAACAGAGGAAAGATGCTGTCTGATTTCAACTCCAGATTTTGTTGTTCAATTCCTCTTCCATGAAGTATACACTCCAGAGAGTATTAATGTGGGATAAAGCATCCCCACAGCTGGTGTTTCTAATGTAGCTACATGTATAGACCTCTGCACCCACATCTCTTTGTTCCCAGTTTTCTAAACTTGTTTCGTCCACAGGTCAAGCTATGTTCTGTTCTTCCACAGGTCAGAGCTATTTTTTTTTTCATCTAAAATGCCGTAAGTCCTATCAAACTTATAGAATCATTGTTTTGTGGTAGAAGTTGAATAATTTGCCCTTCATTTTAAAGGAGAGGTAATAATACAGAGAATGCGGGGAAAGTCTCTGAATACTTCTTGGCTTTATTCCCATTCTCTGCAGACCCTGAGTCTTTACAATTTTCCAACAAGACACCCATTTCTTGCTCATCTGTTCTGCTTAGTTTGATAAGCAGAATATCAATATAGGGAACAGTGTAAGGTTCTACAAGATATTCATCTGGTTTATAGTATGATACTGGAGAAATGGTAAGTACTACTATGCAATCAATGAGAATACAAACTCTTTCTGTTCCTATTTGGGATAGAGATGGAAAAGTATTATGCCTGGTGTCCTGTCCTTGAGCTGTGCTAATCTATCCTGGCAAAGATACCACATAAAAAACATAAAGCACAGTAGCTACTCCTAAACTATTCTTTGGTTGAGTTTACAGTAATCCACTGTTGTCCTCTGGGATTATCTGCTTTCGTACACACCAAAATGGCAGATTAAATGGGGATATGCTGAGATCAAC
This sequence comes from Dinomys branickii, assembly GCA_004027595.1. Taxonomy (NCBI): domain Eukaryota; kingdom Metazoa; phylum Chordata; class Mammalia; order Rodentia; family Dinomyidae; genus Dinomys; species Dinomys branickii. Next base: position 11,458 of record PVLD010024089.1, on the reverse strand, counting down.
ACAACCTTAAAGTTTTGAGAAGGGCATTAATTTCTGCCACCAATTTCAAGATCTGATTTTGTTCATTTTACTTGCAGTTTTCTGCTAAAAGAGAGGAGAGAAGGTTTAGAGCCTTCACTTAGCCACTCGCACCATAGGCTGATGGGTTAAGAACACCATGTGTCCTGATGACAGTGGGTAGGGTGGGAAGTTATGCCCACTACAAGTTTGTCCTTTCCAATTATATGTTTAGGCACCAGGAAAATAAACATTAGAATAGCTTCAGGACCCACTGGACCCACCATAAACTGGGCTGGATGCCCCAGTGGTTTTATTCTAATGGGCTTCTGGTCCTCATGAGCCATCTCAGATCCTCACCCAAGCAGGCTCGTGGTGTTCAGACATCCCTTTTTCTAATTACACAGTCACCTCCACAAATGGCATTAGGGACTCCAGAGGAGGCTCCTAAGTACTGTTGGCCAATCTTACAGAGTACATCTTTCTGGGGACATACCCTTCCTCTCCATGGAAGAGTTTTGGGTGTGAAAACTATGTTAGGCCTGGAAACCAGGTAAGAGACTGTCAAGCTTTATGGAATCAGTTTCTCAGAGTCTCCTCAGCACCCCAGTTGCTGTCCAGGACTGTATAAACTCAGGCACACTTGTCAGCTTCTCATCTACTGTGCTCCTAGACATGCTTAAGCATCCTGATAGCTCTTAGGGAGACCCCACACACACACTTCAGTGCCACTCCAACCTGGCCACTGACAATGATCACTGAGTCCACCCAGCTTGAGACTTTTACCTGCTGCTGCCCTTCCTTCATTTTTTCCAAGATCCCCTGATTTCCATCGTTAAGCTCGGATCTGTACTGGCATAGCCCATTTTCAGTCTTGACTTTCTCAGTGGTGCAACCTGCTCCCCCTTACTGCACATTTTTTTATCGCTGTAGAAAATGGCATGTCCTTCAGGCACCTCTGCAGAATGCTGTGTTCTAACAAAATTTCTAGAACTATATATTACATCCTAACAAGCCTAATTTCCTAAACCTCTTAATGTCTTCTTTCTTTGTACAGTGACTGTGGCATTTTTACCTTATTTTCTGCGGAGTATGGCTCACATTCCCATGCTGTTCAAAGCAATCTTAGCAGAACTTTTATAGCATCTCCTGGGTGTTAAATTTTGTGTCCTAGAAGAACACTCTCATCATGAGAAGTTATCTTTTCTCTAAATTTATGTTCTGCCAGTTTTGGTTCTATTATCCTCAGAACACAGCCACTCATAGTCTTCTAGTTCCTGCCAGCATATATTGTCTAGGTCTTACATTTCCTTCATAGTACACTCTTTCCTCCCCTAGAACACCGTAAAATTTCCAGGTCTTGAAATTATTGCCTTGATGGCCAGGAGGGGCCTGTCCTAAGGGAATACAAGTCTTCCAAGAAGCTCTTTTGACTGCTCTTCAGACAAGGGAGGAGCACAGCCTCTTATATCTGTAGACTCAAGGAAGCTATACACAGACGCGTTCCACTCAGGTCCTTTTCTCTTCCAACCAGAGATCTTACCTTAGTAGAGCAGACCATCCTTTCTTAAGGGTTAATCTTCTTTGAAGCTCAGTCCTCTTATGAGAAGGTCGTGTCTGGCCGTCTGATTTCTGTGCCCCTCCTCTAAAGGACATAAGAGTCTTATGACAAGCTATCAAGGAAGCCTTCTGATTTTCACAATTGGCTTTTATTGGTAGTTAATTACTTTTAGCCCAACATTATCTTCTTTTAGAGGGCAGTTGTATGAGTAGTTGTTCAATTTCACAGTCCTCATAGTTACTAGTTTCCAAATGCTTAACAATGGCATCAGATAATGGTATAATTCATATCCATCAGTCACCAGCCAGGTCACTACTATTGGCCATTTAAATAATTGCACTCTTAATGCCAAGAAATATGTTCCAAGGGCTGTCTGTGTTCCACAAATAAACAGCTCTGCATTCCAACTAAACTGTACATGTTACAGCTTCACATTTCCAGTTTAGCATCTGCTTCCCTGGACCTGGCCCGCAATTTTGCAGTTTGAGTCCTCTGAGAAGTAGAGTTCAGTATGGAAGTTAAGTGTGCAGGATTTTTGTTAGGGAGGATATTAGGATCAATCCTGTACAAAGGAACAAAAAGGGATCAGATTGGAGTGATCTGTGCTACAGCACCAATGAAAGCTTTTGATGACCACCACAGGGCTGTAGAGTTTAGAGGACCCTCTGAGGGTTGTCCCAGATTGACAAGAGATAGTCAAACCTTTATGCAACTGTACTATTCAGTCATGGATGTGGGCCTCCCTAGAAATACCTCCCTTGATCAAAGTATGTCCTCAGTAAAGATAAATTCCAAGTAAGACTGGGAGCTGAAGGTGATCTCCTGTCAGTGTTCCCAGCAGCTGGAAGTAAAACTCTAGTCCTGGGAAGGAATTTATGCCACAAATAGTATCTGGTTCATAAAATTAAGAATGCTAGTAATTATTACTAAATCTGTTCTTCATCAAATAATGTAAGTAAAGAACTAAAAATTCATGAAGTATTTTGACAACTTAATATTTATGCTCACAATCAGATTGGGTATTATTACCTTTAACTTTTCAAATTTAAAAAATCCTGAGGGCTCAGGGAGTTTAAACTAATTCCTTACATTAACAAAAGTGTAACTCACTTGATGTTTGATATTTGTACAACTGTCAAATGGTGAAAATCCCACACAATCTGACTTCAAGAACGATTTCTATCATACCACAGAGGATTTTAATATGGTAAGTAAGATGAGATTCAATAATAAGAGCATAGCATCAAGTTTTCCCCTCTGGAATATGTGAGTGAGATTTCTCATAGTCATCATTATAATTCTGATCTTTTACACCATGGAATAATCATACAAATTGACACTCAGGAAACAGGTCAATTAGTAAATAAGAAAAGGGATTATTTTTAAGCATTCTTGACAGTTCTTATGAGTTGGAAGGAGGCATTTCTCCAAACTCTGAAATAAACTTCTTCTCTGCAAGTGAAACCTAAAAATCAATGCTTAAAGATTAGAAGAGAATGAAACAAATTTGTCTGGAAAGAAAGGCTTATACCTAGGCGCACAGATTTTAACTATAGCCAAACAACAGCTCAAGCGTAGTTACAGAACAATTATGTGCCACATTAGAGGGATTGAGTTAGCCATTGAGAGAGAAAATTGGTAGCTTCGGCAGCAATAAGGGCAATTCCAGGTCAATCTGGTCCCCAGCAGAGTGTGACCAGCACGGGAAGTGCCTGCCCAGCCCCAGGGAGAGGCATTTCCAAGAGGTGAAAATGGATGCGTTAGATAATCCTCATTTAAAATCATCAAATATTTTCACAAAAATAAACTCCATATGGTGATGATTATGGTAAAATTATGCTAAGAGGCATACGTGTGCTCCTTTCCCACCTTGTCCCCAAAAGAGATTATCAAGCCTGCCATTCACGAAAGTCCAAAGATTTGGAGGAGCCTCCTTCCCAGCCACTGAAATTATTCTGGATCCCAATTATTACAGTGAGTTTGTTCTTGGCACTTAGATAGGAAGAACAGTTACTATCATGAGGCTCATACAGCAATAAAAAGCCATTTGTTTTGCATGGACCGACGGATGCGCATATTCCAGAAAGGTTCAACTGCTGGGAAAAATGACAAGCCATAATTACGTCCTTCTCCTCTGAGAAAGCCTCACATTTCTTTAACAATACTCAAGTCTTGCAAAAACCCTGGTGGAAGGAGACCTCAGGCTCCCCTCTGGACTCCCTCTCCAAGCAGTAAGTCTCTAGAGGTTTCTCCTGCAGCAGGTCGTCCTTCCAGCCCAGCTCTGTCCATGAGGCAGACAATCTTCTCATCAGACAATTTTCTCCTGAAGAAGAGTAGTTCATTCCAGGAAATACTCTTGTTAAAATGAGTGAGCAAATATATATTATACATAATATATTATATATAACTAAATGCATTTTTTAGAAACTTGTCTTTATAATCTATTTAAATGGACCTATGATGCCTATTCTATAATCTGGAGATGTTCATATGCAGTCGCATCAAAGATTTCTGATGGAAAAAGAGAGGAGACAACACATGAAAAGGAGGAGAAAGGGAGGAGGAGACATGAAGGAGGAAGTGGAAGGAAAAGAAGGGAAAGGAGCACGGAGAAGAGGAGGAGGAGGAGGGCAGAATGAGAAGAGCAAGTCTTTATTAAGGAAATTATTATCATGATTAAGGAGTTGTTAAGAGAAAGAGAGAACCCAACCAACTTTCCAAGGAGGAAACATCCACAGGAGGCCGTGAGCAGATCCTCTGCAGCTCAGCCAACAGTCTCTGGTCCTGCTGTGTTCCTAGCCAGGGTCCTGTGGCTACACACATACGGGTGGCTGCAATGTCCTTTCTTGCTTTGTAGATGTAGGTTGGGCATCATCAGAGGCAGCAGCTCTATCTTGTTATGTTAGGGTGTTGTGCATGGTCTTTAGCTTCCTCAGCTACAGCTATACAAGGTGGTGCTGAGAAATTCACAGCATCCTAAATTCTACTCTGACATTCTTCAACAAAAAGGAGGTAAATTACAAGTTAAAAAAAATAAGTCAAGACAAAAGGGGAAATACATATTACTCCCTTTTTTTAACCTCCGGTGTACTTTTAAACACATAATTGCATTGCTTTGCTTCTTTTACTGTACACAGATTCCATGTTTAATACTATTTCTTTAGAGTAGGCTGTGAATGTTAACTTTTTTAACTGCAAGACCATTAGGCTCCAGAACTTTGGTGTCCTATGTAAGCAAAGAAAAGCCCAACATAAACAGTAAAGTAAAACTCCAGACTTTTCCCACCAGAAACTGCCAACTAACTTCTAACTAGGAACTTTGCACTCTCACCAATAAAATGTGTTTTCTTTGTCTTGTTTCCACTGACATCTTATGAAAGGTTCTTTTCCATCACCTCCCTTTCCACTTTTATGTCAGAAGATGGGATTTTGCCTGATTCTTGAATTGGTAAATGCTCAATGCTCAACTCCATGCTTTAAATTTTTTAAATGTCTTTGAGAGGGCCATAGAAGATGTCAAGTCCACCTAAATGAGGAATGTCCACAGCTATTTATTCCGAGCTTACTGTAGCAAAGGAGGTGGCCACCGTCTCTTGTATTTGGTAGACTGAAAGGTACATAGAGGGGTGGAAAGCTTTATAGAGCCCAGATGGAAATAATCAAATAAACATAACAGTGATAACTTACTGGCATTGGAATACTAGGGTTGAACTACACAGAAGTGATGCATCTTCTGTGACTTGTTTGGGGAGCATATTTGGCCTTCTGGTTAGTCTTGAATTAGAAGCAGAGGCAAAAAAACACAAAAACAAAACACAGGAAGGCTGCCAGTCACTGACAGTGCACGGATGGGCTGCTTGCAGCTGAGGCCGAGGTTTGGCTTCTGGGGCTTTCAGAGGCTGAGGTCCAGGGATCTATCATCATCTAGAGCCTGGCCATTGCCTGCTGGTCCAGTCTCTCGGGGCAGATCCTATCCTGTTTCTGAGGATGCTATGCTCAGAAAGTGAGGGAAATAAGGTCAAATAGCAGTGAACCCTGATTGAGCTGTCTGGAGAAGGGTCTGCATGAGAAGATATGCACTGAAGTTCCTCCACAAGTCCCTTTCGGTGGCATTGCCTAGCCACACCTTGGAAACAGAAGTAAATATCTTCCTAACACGGGGTAAAGCAACCCAAAGAGAGATCACTTGGTCAGGATGAGGCTACCTGCCAGTTGCATGCAGAGATAGAGTCACCCCAACAGCAGATAATATTACCCTCCTAGGTTAAAGGGGTGATCTTTGAGGCAGTGACCTAAGGCAGTAGTCTCCAGTGTGTCTGACGCCAAGGATTGGTTATGTAGAGGATAACGTTTTCATAGACTCATGAGGAGAGAATAGTGGTTTGGAGATGATCCAAGTGCACTATATTTATTCTTATTAACATATTGTGCACTTCTATTATTATTATGGAGATTCTCAAAAGGAGCATGAAACCTAGATCCCTTGCGTGTGAAGTTCACAGTAGGATCTGTGCACCTATGAGAATCTAATGCCACAGCTGATCTGACAGAAGGTAGCGTTCACATGGTAATGTGAGTAATAGGAAGAAGCTACAAATACAGATGAAGCTTTGCTCATTAATCCTGCCCATATCCTGCTGTGTGTCCTGGTACCTAACAGACCGTGCGCTGGTGCTCATCTATGGCCCAGGCCTTAGGAACCCCTGCCCTATGGATCCCACTGTTCTAGTGTCTTGTAAACCAAACTCCAGTTAGAAACTTTTGAAAATCAGTGATGGACAGAGAAAAGTGGCTTCTTCTGAGTAACAACTTAATCTTCCCTGCATAACTGTTGCATTCTTTGCCTGCACCTGCCTACATGCACACCATCACCACCATACATAGGAGAGCCAGAGGGCTTCTCTGTGTGCTGACAGTACTGAACAGGAGAGTTCCAGGTTCTTTAAGAAGAAAGCAAATTGGTGCCTGGGGTATTTGTGAAAGGCCTAGTTAAGAAGTTGCAAATAAGCCAGGGCAGGTGAGCAAAGAAATAAATTGCATGTTAATTTCAAATTAGCATTTATACCAGTTCCAGACTTCAAAGGGCACAGAGGTGAGAAAGAGGTAGTAGTCTGTGGATAGAAATTATTCAGTCTCATTGAGAAGAGGACAGTCGGGAGGGATTTACATGAGGGAAGCAGGCAAGTGGGATTGTTATAATCTGTACCCTGCTCTTAACTGAGTCACATGGAGCAAAACATCACCTTCCTTGGTATGAAATAGATAAATTGAGCAGTATTGCTCAGCAGGTGCTGGTCAAAGGCATCAGGGGAAGTTAGGTTATAACATGGATCCAAAAGAAGCTAAAGGTGTTTCAGTACCTTGGGCCAATAGCTGTCCTCCTGTAGAGATAAGCACAAAAGACAATAAGGAGTCTTTAAACACGGTACTGCATTAAACAGTGTCCTTCCAAAGTTCATGTCCATGGGGGACCTCTGAATGTGGACTTTTTTGGAAATACAGCCTTTACAATTGTAAGTGAGTTATTAGGAAATACCAGTTTGCGTGTGTTCTAATCAGATGTCTAGTATCTTCACAAGTAAAGGGAAAGGTGGGTGAGAGCATAAAAGCAAAGACCATGCGAGGATGGATGGAGACAGCGATGGAAGACATGCATCTACAAGCCAAGGGGTATCAAGAGCTGGCAGCAATCACCAGATAAGAAGCAATGAAGGATCCTTCCCATGAGCTTTTGCTTGGAGACAAGCTGGCTTGCCAACATCCTAATTTCAGACATCTTGTCTCAGAAATGCGAGAAAATAAATGTGCATTGCTTTAAGTCATCCAGTTTACAGTAAAAAGTCTTCTTGGTCCTTTTTGTCCAATATAACAGAAAAAAATAGCTCCCCAAAGAAGGCAAAGAGGTCAAAGTCATAACCAGGCAACTGCATAATGAGCAGACCAGGAGGCCTCTACCCACAGGCCCATGGGCCAACACATGCACCATCCATGTGCTCAGAACCTTCTCATGGCTACAAAACTCCCACTGAGTGAAAAAAAATAACTTTGGAACAAAAAGGTACAATGCAAATCAACTGGCTCTTTAAGCGACTCTGCAGAGAAAAGTGAATTTCTGAACCACCTTTCCTATACCCACATCCTATTTCCTTTTCTTCAGTAATTAAGAAGGCCAGTGTGAAGCAGCAGGAAAGAAAAAGGTGGGGGAATTAATTACCAATAGCAACATCAGTGTTAACACTTGCTGGAAAAAACCTCAGGCGTTCTTACCTATAGCAAACCTGTCATCATTGAATGCACTTAAGGCAGCCACTGCTTGTCTCCTGAACACTAGAAAAATAATCATGGTAATGAAAGCATTTAACAAACATTTCATGAATGAAAACAGAATGACTCTTCTTTCGCTCAGCCTCTTCCCAAATTAGTGATTTGTCCCCTAGGGATGGAAATTTACTTCTATCATCCCCAAAATAATTAAATTAGAACAATTCCATCTGGTCTGAAACTCTGAAATAAAAATTTTAGTTTGTTAAGCCTCAAGCCGCCTGTCTGTGGGGTTAATTCCTCCTCCAGCCTTCCACATTCTCCTAGGTAGATCTCTTTCCAGCATGGTGTGGATTTTGGACATGCCAAAGAAAATATGTAGATCACCGAGCTGGCCAGACCAGGACAACTTCATTCAAGGTCATTATAATAGAGATGAAGGCTATTGTGGGAAAATGCTCAACTGTGGATACTCAGAGGCAAATGGAAATTTGCCATGGATGGGCACAGTGATGGAAAATTACTCAAAGGGACTTACTCAGATTGGGAGACAGGCTCCTGCTAACCTGGCTTCACAGTATTCTTACTGGACTGGGCTGAAGGCCCAGGCTGGAAACCCAAGGAGAAGCGGTGGGAAAGAGACTCAAGGAGTCTGCAGCTTAATCAAAGACCAAGTTTCTTGTGAGCTGATATCACCAGGGGCTGAGAAATGCACTAGATTTACATTTGTGTTCATCTTATTTTCTTTTTGTTTATTTTCCAACTGTTTAAAATATTAGAGATGGACTCAGTATCATATTTTATTGACTGATATTTGCAAATTTATAGAAAAGCTTCATTTTAAATAACTAGTAAGCATCTATCCAGGAAAATTAAATGATTAAAACTAATTCGTAGTGAGGTTACTTTGTTTATTGTTTTGTAATTCTGATGCAAGGGGGAAAAGGACACCCAAGAGCAGACATGAATCAGGAACACACTGTCTTTCTCCTACGCACATGCCAGGTGCGCAGTCAGTCCCTCCTTCCAGGCAGCCTAAGACACACTGTCTCATTCGCGCAAGGTCAAATGTAGGAGCTGGACCGGAAACCAGATCTGTCTGACTCCAAAGATAAGGCTCTTTCCAAACACCAGGCCTTGGACATGAGCCAGTTCAAAATTAAGTTATAAGTTGTCAGAAGCAAAATGAAATCTATGGAACAACGTAGTGAGATTTTATAAAGTAAAACGAATTCAATTTGAGGCACTGTTCTTTTGTTTTCTGAGAATATGGCCCACTTCTGGTGTTACAAGTTTCCCATGGAAAGATGGTGGTATGGTAGTAATCCTTGGATCCTCTCACTTCCCCCTCATCCCTGCCTACTGCAAAAACCTAACTTTTTTATTTTAAAGAGAATTAAAACTTTTAAAAACATTAAAAAGATACAGAATTTCAAAACAAGATGATAGGAAATCAACAATGGTTGTTATATTGCATATTGTCATCTTCAAAATAGTTGTTCTGATTACCAGTTATAAGCATGCAAAATTGGTCTGAAAAATCGTTAACTATTCCTTTCAATAAATCAACAGAAATTAGTTGTACAATTTTCTTAGCTGTTGTGTGTGTGCATATATATATATATATATATATATATGTATTATTTTTTATTTTAAACTTAAAAGAATGAAAACATTAACAAACAGACACAAAGTAGCACAAGAACAGTACAATCAAAACTGAATTACAGTCAAGGTGACAGGAAACTAACAATGGTTGTTGTATTACATATTGATAACTTCAAAGTATATGCTCAGGAAAACACATATAGACATACAAGATTGGTCAAACAAATATTCATTAACTGTTCCTTCCAATAAAGCGACAAGTCAATAGTACAACCATGTTAGCCAACCTGCATATACATACATACATACATACATACATAGTTATCCCTTTCTTCCTTTTCTCCTTCCCCTCATCCCATTTGCTCTTTACTTTTGAGCAGTTTCCTTTCATACCTCCTAATTTATATTCCCACTTTCAGTTTCTTACACTAGTGATACAATACATTGCTTGCACATGTACATCTGAGTTATTTCACTTATGAATAACATATATGTATTTTTCCTTTCTTCCTGTCTTCCTTTTTTTTAAAATTTTTTTAAATTTTAAGACAAAAGAACCCAGAATAACACAGAAACGATACAGAAAATACCAACATATAGAGAAGATAGTAGGGAGTTGGCACTGGATGCTGTAATAACACAGTTATCTTCATATTTGTTATAACAAAATCAATAAAGGATATATAAATTACAGAGGAGACGAAAGGGAACTATCACTGGACACTGTATTATGTAGTGTTGTCTTCGCATTTGTTAACACAAAAACAATAAAGGAAATACCAGATTACAGAGAAAATAGTAGGGGGTTACCACTAGATGTTGTATTACATAATGTTATCTTCATCTTTATTACTCAGTTATATAGATGATGGCTCATTCAATTAATCAATTTTCTCCACTTCACCACCGTTGCTCTACCACTAGGTCGGTGATCTTCCCGCTGGTAATAACTGCACTTTTGGTTTATTTACTCCCTCATGCTCTTACTTTGGGCAGAGACTTGGCTGCTTCTAAATATGCTGTATATTTGTGTGCACACAAATTACTATTACAGGAAGTGGAGAAGTACCCTTTTGCAATCCCTCACAGCTGTCAGGTGTCCAGTCGGATAGGCGGGGTTACACAGTAAACTGCCAGACTCTGTCAGCACAACCACGTCTATAGGCTCAGGCAAGTCTTCAGGGCCTTCCTGGAGACCAGGCAAAGTGCCTGGCACACCCCAGGGACCAGGCAGAGTTCTGGGGGCAGGGTGGAGGCCTGGCACACCCCAGGGGCCAAGTGGAGCTCTGGGGTTGGAGTGGAGCACCTGGCACACCCTTGGAGGCCAGGCGAAGCACCTGTCATGCCCCAGGGGCCAAGTGGAGCTCCTGGCATGCCCTGGGGACTGGGCGGAGCACCTGGTGCACCCCAGGGGCCAGTCAGATCTTCAGACATGCCCCAGGGGGCAGGGGCTCTCCCCTGCCGATCCAAGTCCACGGTGTTACCCCCGCAGACTCCTGGACTCTGTCCCAACGCCGCTCTGTGGGAGGCTCAGTCTAGGTCCTCAGGGCTCTCATGCAACCCGAAGTGAAGCCCCTCTTCTCTCAGGCCTCCAAGCTCCCTGCCAAAGTGCCTGGTATCACCTCATAGACCATTAGTGTCTTTGGAGACTAACCCCTCCCAGCTAGCAAGGCGGGTCTACACCCTAGTTCCATGTCTTCACCTCATCCCACCACTCAATCTTGTTGGGCATTGGGTGCACTTACGATGCTGGGCACAAGTGGCATGAGATGTCCTCCACCTGTACTCACCATGGTAGATCATGGTGTGTACTAATTTAGTTACTAGTTCTTGGAAAGAATTGGAGGATTTTCTTGGGTCTGCTGTGTAGAGTATGTTGTTGTCTCTCAGGCTCCAGGACTGTTGCTTTTCATGTAGTTTGATGCTATGGGTTCATACATTTTTCGTATATGCAAGCAGTGTGGAGTCTCTTTTGGTGCTCGTATTAGTAGTTTAGGGTGAGTCCTGAAGCCCATTGACTCAGCCTGTTGT
>PVLD010024088.1:0-26122 GCA_004027595.1 Dinomys branickii | reverse complement strand
ACCCATTGGTTATTCAGTAGGTTGTTGTCTAATTTCCACGTGTTTATGTGGTTTTTGGAGTTCTCTTTGTCATTAATTTCCAATTTTATTGCATTGTGGTCCGATAATATGCATGGGATAATTTGAATTCTTTTGCATTTAGGTAGATATGCTCTATGGGCTAAAATGTGGTCTATTTTGGAGAAAGACCCATGTGCAGGTGAGAAAAATGTGTATTCTGATGCTGTGGGGTGGAACACTCTGTATACATCTACTAAGTCCATCTGTTCACACTTTTGGTTGAGGTCTGTTATTTCCTTGCTGAGTTTCTGTCCAGTTGACCTGTCTCTTTGCATCAGAGGGGTGTTTAGGTCCCCTATTACAATAGTGTTATTAGTTATTTGATTTTTTACGTCTGTCAAGATTTGACCTGTAAAGTTAGGTGCTCCATGGTTTGGTGCATAAATGTTTAGGATTGTTACCTCTTCCTCTTGTAGCTTTCCCCTTACTGTTATGTAGTGTCCTTCTTTATCACTTTTGATTGTTTTTGGTTTGAAGTTTACATTGTTTGCAAACATAATAGCTACCCCTGCTTTTTTCTGGGGGCCTGTTGCATGGAGAATTGTTTTCCAACCTTTAACTTTCAACTTATAGATTTCTTTTTGAGTAAAATGTGTTTCCTCTATACAGCATATCGTTGGATTGTGTTCCTTAATTCAGTCTTCCAATCTTTTCCTTTTGACTTTTGAGTTGAGGCCATTTACATTAATGGTTATCATGGTTATGTGTTGGCTTATTCTGGTCATGTTATTGACTTGAAGTTTTCCTTCTTTTGCTGACTGTTTAATCATTTGTTCTGTTTTGGGAGTTATTTCTATAGCTGTTCTTGGGATTGTGGTCTCTTTTTTCTCTGTCTAGAATATCTTTTAGTGCTTTTTTCAATGCTGGTTTGGCACTCATGAAGTTCTTCAGTTGTTCTTTGTCGTGGAAATATTTTATTTCTCCATTGAATTTGAGGGATAATTTTGCAGGATACATCAGTCTGGGTTGGAAGTTGTTTTGTCTCAGAATCTGTAGTATCTCGCTCCAAGCTCTTCTTGCTTTCATGGTTTCCGTTTAGAGATCTGCTGTGATTCTCATGGGCTTTCCTTTATAGGTGATCTGTTTCCTTTCTCTGGCAGCTTTTAATATTGTGTTCTTTTGCTGGACATCTGGGATCTTGACTATTATATGCCTGTGTGTGTTTTTCTTTGGGTTATGGATCATTGGGGTTCTATATGCTTCGCTTAACTGAACTTCAGTATCTTTTACCTTGTTTGGGAAAATTTCTGCTATTATTTCATCAAATATTCCTTTTATATCGTTTGTGAGATCTCATGCTGTTTCACACACTCCTATAATTCGAATATTGTTATGTTTTGCCTCATCTTGCAGCTGTTGGATTGACTTTTCTTGTTTCTTTGATGATATCATGAGATTCTTCCTTTCACGCTCATAAGCTACCATGCTGTCTTCAAGTTCTGAAATTCTATCTTCGGTTTCATTTAAACGGTTTTTCATGCTTTCAGTGTTAGTTTTCAAATCCTGGCATTCTCTTTGGACCTTTTTCATTCTTGGTAATTCATTCCTAAATTGCTCTTGTAAGGTTTCCATTTGTTTCCTATTTTCTTCTAGACTCTTGTCTATTTCTTGTCTGTGTGAATGGAACATTTCTTCTATCATTGTTTTCAGCTCGTTTTTTGTCTGAGAAATCATTGTGGGTATGTGGGTTATTTCTGCTTTAAGCTCTTTCATGACCTGTTGGAGTTGTTTCATTTCGGATGCAATCGTTTCATAACTTGAAGTTATGAGGCTCCCTCATTCCCCTATATCTTCACATTCAAAACTTGTTCTGGGTGGGGTTGAGTTTTGAGACTGCGTTTTGTTCCTCTGTTTTCCCATTTTTGGGTATCAGATTCAAACTGTGGAGCTATAAATTCCACAGGCAGTTCAGCAGCCAGAGGTCTGCTGCAGAGGCTGCTGCAATGATTACTTCTCCTTGGAGAATGTCCCTTAAGCTGTCTGCTGAGATTTCCGCTTCTATTCCCTACCCCAAGACCTGGCCGGGGCGAATAAGCAGCTTGCCGCCCCAGGAGTCTTACAGACAGGGCACTCGGTGTCCCTCCCTGGGTGGAGCTCCTTCCCCCCTCACTAATCCCATTGGGGCGCCTAGCTAGTTCTTCCCACCCGGGAGATCCCGCAGTTTTTAAAGCTGTTTTGATGGTACTCGCTGGGCTGAGCTTCTTCCCGATTGAGGAAAAACCGGTTAGAGCCCCACTTAACTCACCCTTGATTGCGCAGACAGGAATGCAGTTCAGATATATCTCTCTGGATGGAGCTTTTTCCCGACTCAGCAATCCCGCCGATAGCTGTTGCTCTGGTTCGCGCAGCGCGGGCTGCGGGGGTGGGGTTCTGAGCGGGATCCCGTACCGCTGCCCAGATTGGCGCAGTCTGTCCCAGTAGCGCGTTCTCTGAGTTTCCTCTGCTCCGCTGCCTCCAACAAATCCTGGTTACAGCCGCCTCTGAGCCGGTCGGGTTTAGGAGCTGAAGCCGTCCTTCCCTCCACACTTGCTCTCTCGGCTGTACGCTATTTGAACCAAGCTGCGGCCCAAACGCTGCACTGATCCTCTGGGCACCGAGCTCTCAGGGCCTGAATAACTGACGCCGAGTGGAATGGACTCTGCCTCGCTTTCCTGCCAACCCTGGAAAAGCTGACTGGGGCCGTGCGGAGCAGACAACACTGCAGCCAGGTGCCTCTTTCAAGTCTTATAAGTCCCTGAATGTGTGGCTTGTCCCTGTTATTGTTGGATCAATTTTATTCTGCTTCTACCTTTTCTTTTTAATACTTTGTAAAGTTCAATAAATAGCAATTGTGACACATTGATAATGTTCCAATCTGTCCCCCAGAAATACAAGTTTACTAGGTCCAGGATCTGCCTTGTAAATTATTGTAGTCAGTGTTGTGGTGGTAAATGTTTAATAGCCAGCTCTTCAGGAAAAAACAAAAACAAAAAGCCAAGATTTATAGTGCTTTCCAATTTCACTGGTATAAATTCTCCTGGTTAGGCAGATCCAAGTTGCCAAAATGACATTTTAAAAGTTGGAGTTAGGAATAGAGAGACGATTAGCTTTCTTGAGTTCTAGCTAGCTCCAGTGTGCCCTGATTACAGATAATTTTACCAAATGTTTTGCCACTGCTTAGTGTGGAGTGTCATCCTTCCAATTCCTTCTCCTGACATGTGGCCTAGCCCACAACTGAAGCCATAAAGTTAAAAAATTTTTAATTTAATTTCCCATGTTTAGCAACTCAGTTTCTGTTTTAGTTAAAACAGGCCATGTTATGCCCCAGTAGCAAACAAAGCCAACATCTCAGTGGGTTAAAAGAAGAAAGGTTTACTTTTCATCATACTATGCTCATCACAAGCTATATGGAGCCTAGGCTCATACTTCAAGACCTAGGCTGTTAGGGTAGCCACCTCCTGGAGCATTGCAAGCCAGCCTTTAAAGAGCTAATAAGAGATTGAGAGGGGTTGGTAAGGACAACTCTGTGAGTGGTCTGAAAAATGATAGGAAAGGATGAAGGAAAGTATGAACACTGCATGTACCTTAAAGGCTGAGAATAAAAAATGCTTCCTGGTCAGTACTAAAGTTTGTTGCTCCTTGGTAGGGATGGAGATGGTTAGCACCCCACAGTGCCTGCATCCTACCAAGCAGCATGAATAGTGTGCCTGCCTCCTTCCCGCCATTTCTCTGTTCTCTCCAGCCTTCCTGACCTCCTTTCTTTCTTCCCTCCCCTCCCCTCCCCTCCCTTCCTTCCTTCCTTCTTTTATCCCAACCTTCCTTTCTTCCACAAGTAAGATTTTAGTCCGTAACTGCTAAGATCATCCTCAATGGCAGCAATGATATTTTTGCAAAGCCTTCTCTCATGTCATTATCTTAGAAGATTGTTGAATATTCCTGCAGTAATTGTCTAAAATAGGTATATACCACATATTATCTAGTGGATTAAACCCATGCACCCTCATGTGCACATTCACAAAAGATCGTAAACAAACTTCTATCATAGAAAACTTCAAGCCAGAAGTCTCAGAGTTTATTTTGCTATCTCTGATTTCTTAACGCTTAAAATGCTGTAGCTGAAAACAAATGTATTTCCTTTCTATAAGAAAAAAATCACATATGAAGAAGTTTATGTAATTTTATTTATTTATTTATTTATTTATTTGGCAGTACTGGGGATCGAACTCAGGACCCTGCGCTTGCTAGGCAGGCGCTTATTCCACTGAGCTACATCCCCAGCCCCTAGTTTATGTAATTTTGAATGGTATGTTTTAATTCACCTATTCACAAACAGAGTCAGAGTTGAAAAACCTAGATGCAAGTACCTTACAATATTCTTAGTGATGTTTTCTGGGTGGTAAGATTACATATGCTTTTAAAAGTACATTTTCCTTCTCTGTTCCCATTTACTATAATTAGCATGCATTGTTCACTTGCTCTAGTGATGACATATTCCTTACATTGCTATTATAATTTTAAAATGACAAAACCTTCCCCTTTATTTTTCATCATTTTAATTCATTGTAACTTCATTCTTATTAAAATTTTTCTTTTCTTCAGTGTTTCTGCCATTGTCTGTATTTATACTATCATTTTGAATAGTGTGTGTTTTTGTGCTTCTCTCTTTCTCTTTGTTCTGTTTCACTCCTTTTGAAAAGCTTAAATCTTGTGAAATGAAAGGAACATGCTCAAAAGTAGAGAGCAACTGGGGTGAGTGAAAACAGATAGGAAAGAAAGGGAAATTATGTATGTATGTATATACAGGACAGCTAACATAGTTGAACTACTGACTTCTATCACTTTACTGAAAGGAACAGTTAATGATTAATTTTTTGATCAATCTTGCATGTCTCTATTTGTTTTCCTAAGAAACCAATTTGAAAATACCAATATGTAATACAACAACCATTGTTAATTTCCTGCTACTTTGTCTGTAACTCTGTTTTGCTTGTATTGTGATTATGCTATTTTGAAAACAGGTATCTGTCTGTTAATATGTTTTTGTTATTTTATTTTTAAAATAAATTTTTAAAAAGAGAAAAGCTTAAATCATGCCAAAAGAATGGACTGAGCATCAAGACTCAGACTCAGACAAAATGTTCTCTATTCAAAGGATTTCCTTGACTACTCAATCAGATGGGAAAACTATCAATGAGTCATTTCTGTTCACCTTTACTTAGACTGATGGGGCTTGCCTTTATAAAGTCACCTTGCCGATGTGTGTGCTTGTTTCTTAAATTTCTCTCTTCACAGGAAGATTAGCTGCACGTGATCAGACTCCTTGTCTGTTTTGTTCTGCAGTATGCAATCAGCTCTTAGCACTATGCCTGGCACATAGAAGGCCCTCATGTGTTACTTACTGTGTGAATAAATTACAGTGTACCATAGTTTTTTGTGTCAGGAGATATGGTAATTTAAAGCATAAAAGGAAAAATTATATCTGTAGGCAAGAAGAAATTCTTCCCAAAACACATAGGTCAGAGAGGCCACGTCAAACATTAGGTCTGCAACAATAGCAAAGGCTTGAAGAGGGAGGGTAAAACAAGATGTAATGAGTCCTGAAAATGCATTTTTTTTTTTTTTTGGTACCAGGAATCAAACTCAGGACCTTATGCTTGCCAGAGAGTCATTTGTGCCGTTGAGCTACATCCCCGGCCCAAGTTCTGCAAATGCAGAAGTAATTAGGGAAATGATTCATAAACTGAACAATGAGCCAGTGGTACATACTCTAAGTAGCTGTGTGTGTGGGGAAAAATTTGCCAGGAAAAATATTCCCATTGTCCCCACTGTCTCTACAGTCCAATTACATCTCTTGGTATTGTGTAGATTTCCTTATGTCTGGCTTGCTACTCTACAGTATTAGAGTGTAAATATGCATTTGGGAGGTGGTTTTTGAAGACCTAGAATGGACTGCTTAAGGGAATACGGTGTTAGTTCAGAACACTGTATTTAAAAAGTATTTCAGTATTTAAAAAGCCCACCAGCTTAGGTGACCAGTGCACAGCATCCTGGATAATGAATGGATTACTTCAAAAAGCAACCGGAAAGCAACGGAAAGGCGGTTTACAGGGCAACGTTATAGACTTATGGTATAGCCCAGCTGGTACGGCACTTCCTTAGGGTATGTGAAGCCCAAGGTTTGATACCTCATGTTGGAGAACAAGAGAAAAACGAGTCACATCACTTACAGAAAGATGTATTAGGAAAGAAGTTGGCTACTGAACTTGACTTTGGGATTAGTTTGATCAGCATTGTCTTACCCCATTTTATTTGTTTTAATAAAATACCTGAGGCTGCTTACTTTACGAAGGAAGGAGGCACATTTAGATCACACTTCTGAACAGTCAAGAGTAAGGCACTGACCTCTTCATGAGGGTGTCACCCCCATGGCCTAGTTACCTTCCTCTAGGCTCTACCTTGTAAAGATTCTACCACGTCCCAACATTGCTGCACTGGGGGCCGAGCTTCTAGCACATTAACCTTTCAGGAACAAAATAAATCCAAGTTGTGGCAAGCATAATCCTAAATTTAAAAAAATGTCTAGTTAACCCTGTTTTATAATTTTCTTTTAATTTTCTAGTGAAAACTATTTGGTAAGACTCAAGTTTTCCATGTTAGAGATGGTGTCCCATAGGCACCTTTCTAGAGAGCTGGGATGTAGGCCACATTTGTCTCTGGGTTTCCTGGCCCTTTCTTGTGTTTTTTTCCCTCTTTTATGTAAATTAGGCATTGATTTATTTTAAAAATAAAAGAAGGAAAACATATTAGCAGACAGACATACATTTACAAAATAGCATAAGAGCAATATAAGCAATACAGAGTTACAAAGTAGTAGGAAATTAACAATGGTTGTTGTATTACATATTGATATTGTCAGAGTACTGTCTCAGGAGAATAGAGACATGCAAGATTGATCATATAATTAATCATTGATGTGCCTTTCAGTAAATTGATAGACATCAATAGTTCAACTATGTAAGCTGTCCTGTATATACACACATACATAATTTCCCTTTATACATGCATAATTTCCCTTTCTTTCCTTTCTCTGTTCACTCACCCCAGTTGCTCTTTACTTTGAGCATGTTCCTTTTGTTTCCCAACACTCTTGTTTGTTGTTCTTACACTAGTGAGAAAATATGTTGCTTACACATAGAGGTCTTGTTTATTTGACTGATGAGTATGGTCATTAGTTGTGAACATTTATCGATCAAAGCCTCAAGTTTATCTTTCTTTTTAGCTGAGTAATATTCCATTATATAGAAGTACCACAATTTTTTTTATCCATTCAGTGGATGAACATTTGGGTTGCTTCCACGATTTAGCTATTACAAATTGTGCTGCTATAAATAGAGGTGCCCATATATCGCTGTGATGTGATGTTTTCAGATCTTCTAGGAAAATACCCAGAAGGGGAATAGCTGGGTTGAATGGGACCTCTAGACCTAGTTTGCTGAAGAATCTCCAAACCCATTTCCACAGTGGTTTCACCAGTCTGCATTCCCCGCAGCAGTGGAAAAGAGTTCTTATTTCTCCACAGCCTCCCCAGCGTTGGTTATTGGCCAATTTCTTAATGATAGCCATTCTTACTGGGGTGAGATGAAACCTCAGTGTTGTTTTAACTTGCATTTCTCAAATGACTAATGATGTTGAACGTTTTTTCATGTATTTATTTGCCATTCGTATTTCTTCATCTGAGAAGTGTGTGTTCATCTCAGGTGCCCATTTTGGATTGGGTCTTTGAATTTGGGGGGACTGATGTTTTTTAATTCTTTATATGATCAAGTTAGAAGACCTTTGTCTGAGGGGCAGTCAGCTAAAATTTTTTCCCAGTTTGTGTGTTTTATTTTTAGTCTGCTGGCGCTTTCTTTAGATGTGCAGAAACTTTTCAGTAGGACGAAATCACAGTTGTTGATTCTTTGAAGTATTTCCTGTGAGGTTTGGTTTTTGTTCATGAACTCTCGGCCTACCCCTATGTGTTCAAGACTTTTATCTACTTTCTCTTCCAATAGATTTAGTGTTTCTGTTTTAATATTGAGATCTGTGATCCATTTTGACTTGAGTTTGGTACATGGTGATAAACTTCGGTCTAGTTTTAATCTTTGGCTGGTGGGGAGCCAATTTTCCAGCACCTTTTATTAAAGAGGCTATCTTTCTTCCAGTGAGTTTGTTTGGCCCTTTTGTCAAAGATTATGTGGCTGAATGTGTTTGTGGTTGTGGCTGCATCTTTCAGTCTGTTCTATTGATCCTCTGGTTTGTTCTTTTAGCTGCTATCAGATTGATTTTGTTACTGTAGCTTTGTAGCATAATTTCAGGTCAGTGATTGTGATTTCACCTGTCTTGTCTTTGTTGCCCAGGACTGCTTTTGCTATTCTGGGTCTCAGTTCCAGATGAATTTAAGGAACATTTTCTCTAGATCTATGAGATTATGCCAAAGGTGGTTTAACGGGAATTGCATTGAATCTGTACAACAATTTTTGTAGTATGGTCGTTTTCACAATGTTGGTTGTTCCTATGTATGACCAAGGAATGTTTTCCATTTATTGAAGTCCTCTTTGATCTCTTTTTTTTCAGAGTACTGTAGTTTTCATGGAATAGATCTTTTGCTTCTTTTGTTAGATTGATTCCTAAATATTTCAGTTGTTTTGATGTTATTATGAAAGGTATGGTTTCCTTAATTTCTCTCTCAGTCTGTTTGTTGTTTGTGTATAGGAATTCTATTGATTTTTGGGTGTTGACTTTGTATTCAACTACAATTCTGAATATGTGGATTAATTCAAGGAGTCTTCTTGTGGAGTTTTTGGGGTCTTCTATGTAAAGCATCATGTCATCTGCAAATAGTGATAGTTTTACTTCTTTCTTTCCTATCCTTATTTTATTCCTCTCTCGTGTCTAATTGCTCTGGTTAATGCTTCCAGACCTATGTTGAAAAGGAGAGGTTACAGTGGACATGCTTGTCTTCTGCCTGATTTTAAAGTAAAAACTTTCAGCTTTTGTCCATTTAGTATGATGTTGGCTGTTGGTTTGTCATAGATGGTTTTGATCAGATTGAGGTAAAGACCATCTATTTCTATTTTCTGTATGATTTTTTTTTATCAAGAATGCGTGTTGGACTTTGTTGAAAGGTTTTCTGCATCTATTGAGATGATCATATGGTTTTTGTCTTTGGCTCTATTGATACGGTGTATAACATTAATTGATTTGCAAATATTGAACCAGCTCTGCATTTCTGGAATGAATCTGTCTTGGTTGAGCTGCGTGATTTTCTTGATGATTTGCTTCTTTCTTTTTGCTAGTATTTTATTGAGTATCTTTTCATCTATATTCATTAGGAAGATTGGTCTGTAGTTCTCTTTCCTGGTTGAGTCTTTCTCTGGTTTTTGTATCAGTGTAACACTTGCCTCCAGAAATGAGTTAGTGAGAATTGCTTCCTTTTCAATTTCATTGAAGAGTTTGAGGAGTGTTGATATTAAATCTGGGCCCGGGCTTTTCTTTGTCGTTATGTTTTTATTCACATTTTAAATCTCATTCATTGACATTGGGTTGTTGAGGATTTCTATGTCTTCTTGATTCACTTTGGTAATTTGTACATTTCTAGTTATCTGTCCATTTGTTGAGTTTTCTATCCTATCAGAGTAAAGATTTTTTAAGTAGGTGTTAATGAGCTTTTGAATTTCTGTAGGATCTGTAGTGATTTCATCCTTTTCATTCCTTATTGCATGAATATGAGTTTTTTGCTTTCTTCTTTTGGTAAGGTTGGCTAGGGGTTTATCAATTTTAATTATTATTTCAAAGAACCAGCTCTTTGATTCATTTATTTTTTTTTATGGTGTTCTTCATCTCAATTGCATTAATTTCTGCCCTGATCTTTATAATCTCCTCCCTTCTTTGGAATTTGGGCTTGATTTGTTCTTCTTTTCCTAAAAGTTTTATGTGCAGTATTAGGCTATTTATTTGTTCTCTTTCTGTTTTCCTTCTGTGTGAGTTCACTGCTTTAAATTTCCCTCTCAGGACTGCTTTCATTTCATCCCACAGATTCCGGTAAGTTGTATCTACATTTTTGTTTCTTTGTAGGTACTTTTTAATTTCTTCTGTGACCCATTGGTTGTTCCGGAGATTGCTATTTAATTTTAATGGAGTTTTTGGAGTTCCTTTAGTCATTAATTTCCTCTTTCATTGTATTGTGGTCAAGTCATATGCATGGGATAATTTCAATTCTTTTGTATTTAGGTAGGTATGCTCTATGTACTAGAATGTGGTCTATTTTACAGGAAGTGCCATGTGCAGCTGAGAAAAATGTGTTTTGTGATGTTGTGGGATGTCACACTCTGTGTACATCTACTAAGTCCATTTGTTCACAGATTTGCTTCAGATCTGTTATTTCTTTGCTGACTTTTTGTCCAGTTGACCTCTCTTTTTGTGTGAAAGGGGTGTTGTGGTTTCCTATTACAATAGTGTTATTAATTATTGGATTTTTCATGTCTGTTAAGATTTGTGTTATACAGTTTGGTGCTCTGATATTTGGTGCATGCATGTTTATGATTGTTATCTCTTCCTCTTGCAGTTTTCCCTTAACAAGTATGGAGTGGCTTTCTTTATCTCTTTTGATTGTTCTGGGTTTGAAATTTACATTGTCTGTGAACATAATAGTCACACCTGTTTTTTTCTGAGTTCCTGTTGCATGGAAGATTGCTTTCCATCCTGTGAATTTCAGTCTATGGATTTCTTTTTTAGTGAAGTATATTTCCTGTATACAGCATGTCATTGAATTTTGTTTCTTAATCCACTCTCCCAGTCTGTTTCTTTATTGACTAGTGAATTGAGGCCATTCACATTTATGGTTATAACTGATATGTGTTGGCTTATCATTGTCATGTTATTTACTTGCTGTTGGTTTCCTACTTTTTCTACCTGTTTAATTGCTTGCTCCGTTTGAGGGTTCCTTTCTATTATTGCTTTTGGAATTGCGGTCATTTTCTTCTCTGTCTAGAATGTCTGTTAGTATTTTTTGTAAGGATGGTTTGGCACCTGTGAAGTTCTTCAGTTGCTCTGTGTTGTGGAAACATTTTATTTCTCCATTAACCTGAAAGGACAGTTTGGCAGGATACATCAATGTTGGTTGGAAGCTCTTTTGTCTGAGGACCTGTAATACTTTACTCCAAGCTGTTCTCAATTGCATGGTTTGTTCTGAGAAGTCTGCTGTGATTCTGATGGGCTTTCCTATGTAGGTGATCTGTTTCTTTTCTCTAGCAGCTTTTAATATTCTCTTCTTTTGCTGGAGATCTGGGATCTTGATAATTATATGTCTTGGTGTAGTTTTATTATGGT
Organism: Dinomys branickii; assembly: GCA_004027595.1. Classification (NCBI taxonomy): domain Eukaryota; kingdom Metazoa; phylum Chordata; class Mammalia; order Rodentia; family Dinomyidae; genus Dinomys; species Dinomys branickii. The sequence continues at coordinate 14,716 of PVLD010024088.1, read as the reverse complement.
TATGACTAGTAGGAATTCTATATGTGTCATTTACCTTTATCTTGGTTTCTATTTCCATATTTGGGAAATTTTCTGCTATTATTTCTGCAAATATTCTTTTTATGTCATTTGTGTCACCTCCTGCTGCTTCATTGACTCCTATTAGTCTGACATTATTTCTCTGCCTCGTCTTGTAGCTGTTGAATTGATTTTTCCTGGATCTTTGTTGATTTTAAGAGATCCTTCCTTTCACGATTCCTAGCTGCCATGCTGTGTTCAAAATTGGAAATTCTATCTTTGGTTTTATTCAAGTGGTCTTGCAAACTTTCAGTGGAAGTTTTGATTTTCTGGAAGTCTCTTCGAGTCTGTTTCATGTGTTCTAATTTATTCCTATATTGCTCATGTAACATTTCCATCCATTGCCTATGTTCATCTATTTTTAAATCTATTTCTTCTCTAGATGTGCTGAGCATTTCTTTCATTATTATTGTCATTTCATTTTTTGCCTCAGAGATTATTTCTGCTCTGTTCTGTTCTATGGCCTGATGGAGCTGTTTCTTTACTTCCATTGCAACCATTTCAGTATTTTCAGGTGTGTGTTTGCTAAGTTCTCCTATTTTGATACCCCCTGGATTGTTCTGAGTGTGGTGGAGTTCTGAAATCGCATTTCATCCTTCACCTTGTCATGTTTGATGCTGGAAGTAGAACGCTCAGTCACCTTCTTCTCTGGCAGCTCAGCAAAGGTTGTTAGTGTCACTAGTTTTCCTCGTGGTCAGGTCTGCCCCTCAGTGCCCACTGAGATGCACTGCTTAGTCTGGGGTCTTCCAGTAGATGGTGAGGTGTACGTAGTTCTCTCAGGTCTCAGATGCAAACTGTGATGTCAGTTCATGGCAGACTCTCTGATCCAGTACAGGGCATGTGCATGACCCAGAAGCGGGCTGCACTGGTTGCCCAATGTCGGATCAGTTGTCCTGTAAGCCCAGGCAGTTCAAGGCCTAGGCAAAACCCATACACGAATTCCAAGTTCCACAGTTTTTGAAGCACCTGACTCATGTCTCCAGGCAGCTCAGGACATGCACAGGAGCCTGATGTGGGCTGTGCTGTGGTGATCAGGAACCTCCTGTGTCTGTGACCTCCAGATGGTCAAGGTGCAAGTAAAGCCCAGATGTAAACCACGGTTATAGAAGTTCATGCACTCCTGCCCTAGTACCTTGGCGGCCCAAGGCACACGCAGGGAGGGCCCAAACATGAACCCCAGTGTTTGCAGCTCTTGAGCCTTCTGAGTGAGGACTTCCTGTGTGCACCTGGTGCACAAAGGATGGAAACTAAGAGTGTAATGGTGGCTGGGTTGTGGGTGGCCTGCTCTGCCCCCTGGAAGTAGATGGGAAGTTCCTGGTTGTCTGGGCTTTCAGTTGGGAACGGTAGTGTCAGTGTGTCACAGACTCCTGATTCCGTATCTCCATTCAGTTCAGGGTGCACCAAGGAGCCAGACATGGACCACACTGGTGGTGATCAGGGACCACCTGTGTCTGTGTCCTCCAGAAGGTCAGGGTGCAACTAAATCCCAGACCTTGTGTGTTCCCTTGTTAAAAAAAACCCCAAACCAAACCAAATGAAATAACAACAAGCAAAACCATAGTCTATGAGGTGGTAATCAGAAACTGAAATTGTTTACAGGAAAATACAGTGCATGTCAACAATGTAAAGCTTTATGCTAAAGGGCTAAATCAGAAACAAAGAATTACAGATCTCTATTTTGGGTTAAGGAAACATTTTGGTGCGAAACTTGTGAAAGCTACTTTCTTCAACTCTTTTCTCCTATGTCTTCATCATTATCATTCATGAAGATATGCATCGATGTGATTGTCCTTTTTATATCCTGTTTGCAGAAAGGCCTCTCTGAATACCCTGACGAAGATCGTGCCCCAAAGACCCTCCACACCCCGCCCCTTGCTTATGTTCTTCTGTGTTTATCTCTGTCTGAAAATGTCCCATTTGTTGTCTGTCTGTCCCCAGAGTGTGAGTCCCATCAGGGTAGATTAGACGTTCTCGTCTGCTTTATTCACATTTCTGCCTCTCAGTTCTGGTGCAGCATTTGGTACATGTAGACATTTATTTAGTATTTTTAATCAATACATTAATTTATACGATGAGCTGGCACAACCCTGAAGTGGCCTCTTTAGAGTATAATGAGCTTATTTCCACGATGCCACCGTTACTGCAAATCTGTATAGTAGTGATTGCCTTACTTCCTCAGGACTTGCAGGGTAAGACTCATGATGGTAAGTTCTTGGAAAACTTGTAGAATCTAACATAGAGGCAGGGACTTCCTGGAGCGAATGAAAGAACGAATCCATGAAATAATTTTTGGAGCTCTTTTTTTCAGAATTATATCCAGAAATAATCTAAAATCTCAATAAGCAAATCAGCATAATGATTTCTTATCTGTGTGTTTCTTTTAATCCAAATTTTTAGGCCTGCTGAATTGCTACTAGAGAAAATGAATACCCACATCATAACTTTGTCTATAGGCAAAGTTCCACATACGTAATATAAAATGAGAAAAGTAAACAAACATCCCTAAATTCCATCAGGTGATGGTCTCATAAAATTTGGATTTAGTTTAATATCTTGGGGCATATTTGGGTGATGAACATTTGGCAAGATGCCTTAAATTTTGCCGTGGTATATCACACAGACTAGTTGAGAGTTTAATCTTTAAAGCCCTGGAGAAAAGTGCAAAAGTAAAATATTAGCAATTCTTAATAACATCTCCTGAGTTTATTCTGCTTGAAGTCTGATTGATAAAACATCCCTGCCTCTAATATTAATGGTCATTTATTTTTAACTAAAATGTCAGGCATGTAAAGGAAATGTAAATCACTTCAGTGTCTAACGAACATGATTCATTTGATTTCTGCTCACTGCTGATAGTAGCACATTCATATTTCATGGTTTCTGAATTCAGAGCACTGTAACATCCAGATGTGGTTGACTGCTTTCAGGACTAGATGATAAACAGCATTGTTCTTTGAAGTTAGAAAGCACTGCTGAAGAAAAGTCCATTCAGCAGCAAATCAGGAGATTTATTTTAAGTATGAAAGTCGTATTAATCCTGCCTGGTAACCCTGGTGCTGGAAGGTTACATGTAGGAAGAGCACTAAGGATTAAAGAAGGAAACTGTCTATGCTTCAGTCTGGAAGCAGAGCGGTGTGAAGTAAGGAGACAGACGTACGCTTTAGAACTAGTTTCTGAAAGCAATATGTAACTGAAAACTCAATATCATAGCTAACAACCACACTTCAGTTTTTCCAAACAAAAGCAAGTATACGATTTTGGAATGCTTCATAATCTTACAAAGAGGTTCTTATTGCAGATAATTTTAAGTTATTATTAGCTCCTGCCTGTGAGTTTTCTAGACATGAGGCTATAAAAATACCATGTTGATGTGAATGTTCTTTCTGCCACACAATCTTTTGCTGCTGTGGATAAATTCCTAATGTTGCTGCTCATGGTTGCTTTGGATGTGGGATGTTACAGTATAAAGATCTAATACATGTTTGAATGTTTTGAACAGTCAAGGGCTTCTATACAAATTCAAGATATGGCACTTTTCTCATTTTCATTTTAGTGTACATTTATACATGGGAAAAGAATATTGTTTATCATTTCCCTGCAGTGCAGTTTTAAGCCTGAAAAGAATATTTGGTCTTTAATCGTGGCAGGCATGCCTATAAAGTAGATGGTAGAGTGCTGATGAGAGAAGAAACTTTTTCCAGGTTAGGGCAGTGCATCTGATGGGCTTCTTTACCACCATCTTGCTGTGTTTACATTCACCCTTCTAAGAGAAGGTAAATAAGTGCATTTAGTGAAGTTGAAGTTCAACATGCAACCAGGAGTGAGCATAAGCTTAGAACCTCAGGCAAGTTTACAAAGTAAAAGCAGTATTTCCTTGTATCATGAAGCAAAGTCAGGTTTTAGGTCAGGTTTCTTGAGTCGTCTCCATTAACCACGTCTAAAATATCTTCCTAGTTCCAGATACTCTGATCTTTCTCTCATAAATGAAATCTGTGGAGATTGTCTTACAGGATTAATCAACTTGATGTTGTTTTATTTTGTGTGTTTCTCAATGTGGGTAGTTTTTCCCTTCCAAACACAACTGTATGACCCAAGGTGGATATAAAACAGAATTTCTCAGAAATTAAAGGAAGTTAAAAGCAACACACACACACACACACACACACCACACACACACACCCCAAGAAATTCCGGAAATCCTTTTTTCTACTGTTTAAAGAAATGCTGGATATTTGAGCAAGTGAGTTAAGCAAGTTTATTTAGTGCAGAGCTTCTCTGAGCTTCTGGTGTAAATGGTCAGTTATTGTGGCTCAGGAATCAGGCTGCCTCAGCTCACAATGCAATTGTATTATGAGCGGTGTGAGCCTGTGTCTTGGATGTGGCTTGATGGTTATGCTACAGTTTGCATGAATGTCCTCCACAGGTTCATAGGTTACGGGCTTGGTTCCCAAGGTTCTTCTTTGAGAAGTTCTGTGGACCCCAAACATGGGTCTGGTGGATGGTCCTTAGGTCACTGGGGATGTGCCCTTGGAGAGGACTGGGGGACTCTAGTCACTTCTTGCGCAGCCTCTCCTTACATGCTCATCAGGTGAATTGTTTCCTCTGCCATGTAACCATCCCATGATATGTTGCATTACCATAGGCCTGAAGCAACAATACCAATCAGTGAATGAACTGGAACCTCTAAAACGATAAGCCACAAGAAAACTTTTTTCTTTTTACATTATTTACTTTAAATATTTTATCATAATGTTAGAAAGATGACTAATGCACTTTGTGCATCTTAGGTTTCTAAAACTATAAACTGGGTTATCTAATAGTTTCTATGAAGGATTAACAGTTGAGCATGGTAGCCCATGCCTGTAATCCCAGAACTCGGAGGCTGAGGCAGGAACATCATTGTGAGTTCGAGACCAGCCCGGGCTACAAAATGAGCCCAAGGCCAGCCTGAACTACATAGCAAGACCCTGTCTTAAAAAGACCAAATAAAGCATTAATAAATGAATACATGTGTAATCATCATTAATATGCAAATGTATATTTCTACTAAAGGAATTTATTGTGCAGATTCCATAAACATATTCAATCATGGAATTCTTTTTTTTTTATGAAATATTACATGATGAGTGTTCTAGAAAACATTTTCAGGGAAAAGTCCTTAGGCAGTGTTCTGTGATTGCTGATGCTTGACACATTCTTATGACTGGTTTAACATCATTTCACTTTTCAATTTTCTCCAACTTATTACAAAAACTTTTAAGCCTATGATAAAATAAACATAATAGAATAGCAAATGTCCAGATACCACTCACCAATACTTAAAAATTGTGTTTTTTTTGTTTTCTTTTTTGTTTTTACACATGCTTGCTGCCCTTCAAGATACATATATGAGAACCATTTTATGTAAACTACAGACTTTGTTCTCTATGCTGTTTTATGTATTTGTTTTTGTTAGTTTGTTTTTCTTAAATGAAAAACAAAATTCACATGTATATATAAGGATAGCTGGAATAGGTGTATGGCTGATGTCTGTGGTTTATTGAAAGGAACAGTCAATACTTAAAATTTTCTTTTTTCTTGAACAATTTTTGCACACTTGAATTTGGTAATCAGAATGGCTGATCTGAAAACAACATGCAGTATAAGAACCATTGCTGAGCTTCTACCATCTTGTGTGATGAAGCGCTGCATCATTTCCAATTTTTTTATTTACTACTTGTTACTGTCTTTGATTGTTTGATTGATCTTACATCCTTATGTCTGGTGGACGGAACAACTTTGTTGAAGATAACAGGATATAATGTAACAACCATTGTTAATTCCTATCATTTTGTTTTGAGGTCATGTATTGGTTTTTTTGTTTTTGTGTTGTTTTTGATTTTGTCTTCACTATTGTTTGGTTAGTTTTTAAAATTTTTAATATAAAAAATACTTCATTTATCCCCTAAGAATAATGAAAGTTGACTGTAACACTTGTGAAAATAACAATAATTATATGTCATCTAGCTGATATTTGTAATTTATCTTGATACCCCCAAATGTCTTTTATAGCAGCTTTTAAAAAATCTAGGATCCAATAGATGCATATATTTTGCCTCCTCTCTCTCTGTCTCTCTCTCTCATTTCCCTGACATTGGCCTTTTGAAGAGCTCTGGTCAGCTGTCTTGTAGAAGGTGTCTTGCCTTTGACTCTTTTCCTTTCCAAACTTATTACTCCTTCCTCTGTATTTCCCAGAAACTGGAAGGTAGGTATAGGGTTTTGATGAGATAATAAACATTTTGACCAGAGTGCTTGATTACATTCATCATGGGGAACTGGTACATACACATAACACATCTAATTATTTTTTCATTTCTTTCCCCTCCTCTTCTTTCCCCTACCCCACATCTCTTGGTGCACTTCCCTTTTGCTAAAGATCCATCTTCCTGTTTCCTTGTACCGTTTATTTTGTTCTTTAATATATTTATATTTTTGTTTCACATATAAAAGAAATTCTGTGATATTTAAGCTTGTGTGTCTGATTTATTTCCAGTTAACATTATGATCTCAAGGTGCACCCATTTTCCAACAGATGATTCAGGTTTATCTTTCTTATTGGCTAGCCACATTTTAGCAATGCTTTCTGTATGCATTGATAACTTTTGCTTGAATAAAATATTGTGCTGTCTTGAAAATGGTAATTTTTTCGAATCCTGTCATTCTATGGACATTTACTAGCTGGCATTTTTCTGTAGAGATGTTCACACTATGTTGACTGACATACGACCCAAAATGAGATAGTGGAATGGCATGGACAAGCAGACACCTGATTGAACAGGCTAGGCTGCTTTGTGACAATTTTAAAACAAAAATAGAAGAGCTTTTCAAATTAGACAGGACTAACTATAAGGGGATGAAGGGACACAGACAATGGAAAGATAGACAGACACAGACTCAGAAACTGAGAAATAAACATTTATTATATGAGTATCTTCTGGGCAAGTCCTTTGGGAAGGGACCTGCCAGTAAATACAGCCTATTTGTACGGGCCCCGTAACTCTCGTGTCTTTGACTCCTTTTTTGTTCTGTCACCTGATGAACCACATTCCTTTTGCCTTTACCCTCATGTTCTTTATCTTTTTTTTTTATCTGAAGATGTTACACATAAAGTTAGCCTGGATCTTGTCCTCATGTAAATTCTTGGAACTGTAGGCACACAGTGGAAAGGCAAATGACATATGTCATTCTAAAGATTTAACAGAGTCATAGACAGATTATCAGGGTACTGTGTATCAGAGTGCAGGCACTTAATACTTGACACACTGAAGCAGAGTCATGAGGGAAGTTTAACAGAAGTGCATGCACAGGACACGGTAACTCACAAAGCGCGGTGAAACACCCTCAGCTATGATGAGTTAACTCCTGTAAGCCCCAGCATCAGGAGAGAGTAGCTATGTGGTGAGGGCTTCTGAAAAAGCAGTAGATTAGACAGGACACATGCAAAGCACTTACCCCAGTGGGGAGAAAGCTGCTTAGTAAATACTGCAGCTCTGCTTTTCGTCATACTCTGTTCTTCTAAGATGTGAGTTCTGGGAGGGTAGAAATAAAGTTTGTTTTACTTTCTTACTTTGCTAGCATAAATCATGCCACGTGTATGCAGGGAGTCTCCAATACGTTCTTTTTTAAAAATAAGTTTGAGTGTTTTTTTTTTTAAATAAGTTTGAGGGTCTTTTTTTTTTTTTTTTTTTTTTTTTTGGTACCAGGGATCGAACTCAGTATATCGCAGTTGCCAGGCAGGTGTTTGTGCCACTGAGCTATATCCCCAGCTCCTCCAATACTTTCTTAAGTGAATGACAGATTTACTGAACAAATGGGAAGATGGATGGGTGAGTGTAAGCACCAAGAGGACTCATTCTAAGTTTCTTGGTCATGAAAAATGCAAAAGCAAATTCCATTTTCTTTGTCTTACTAACGTCTATCAATCTCATGAGAGCTCATTATTTTATTTGTAGATAAAAATGTTCAGTGAGAACATTGTGCCACAGGACTCTCACTGGGACTTTTGTGGTGAACACATTACTTATCAAATGAACTTGAGGAACTTGAGGACATTTAGTGAATCTGAAGTCAACCTGCTGGTGCAACTGGAAGCATAGAGAAACAACCACCTTTTAACCTTCGCACTGTAGGGTCTCAAAAAGCTTTTTCCACTATTAGTTGTTATAACCTGTTAAATAAGTGAAAACACAACAGTTAACCTTGAAAACCTTTTGATTACCTCCCTCTGGTTAGTATTTGTTATGTCCTGTGTCTAGATGTTCCCACAAAGCCTCATGCACTCAGAGATGGGGATTTTCCAGGAGGTGGCTGGCTCTAGATTGTGTGGTGCTAAGATTGACTCATACTGAGATGCTAGGGTTGAGGACACTAGAATTAAGGGTGTGAGTACTGCTCATGTTAAATAACTCAGATACGATATAGTGGATAGAAAGAGCTGTGGTCCTCCTTGCTGCTTTGCTACCTTCTGCCAGCCATGAACTATTTCTCCTCTGTGATACCACCTGCTTTGGAGCCAGCTGATTATGGACTGAAACCTCCACAAACTTGAGCTAAGCAAACCTTTCCTCTTAACTTTGGGCATCAGGTATTATGTTCCATCAATGAGAAAAGTAACCAGGTATTTTTGAAGGCAAAGGAGTATAGTAGAATAGCCTCTCTCTTGAATTAAGTACAACACTACTAAATCCTAGCTCTGCAACTCACTAGTCAGATAACAAGAAATTAGTTGAAAAATTCAAAATTCTCACTTGTGTCAGTTGGTAAACTAAGCTAAACTCTCCCGTTTTTTACTATTGTGCCAAAACTTAAGTGAAAGAATGTATTTTAAGTGTCTTTTGTACACGATGTATCTGCATACATGCTAGTTCACTGCCTTGACAGGGCAATATAAATTCATATCAGTATAAATTAAAATATAAAATCAATATAAATTACTATATCAATTTATATTATTTCATCTTTGTTTTTGTAAACTTTTAGAAAATTCTTGATTACATTATAGTTGATCAACCTAGAATCAATTACAATAAGCTCTATTAAAGAAGGAAGAAGAAAAACAATTTTTTTTCAGAAATTTTATCTTCTTTTGTCATTTATTCAAATTTAGGATCTAGAAATGGTTTTCCTCCTGAAATAGCAAAATTCATCAAATTTAATTTAAAATTAAAGGTAAAGGTAATTAACTCAGCAGAGTTCATAGAAATCTTTACTGCTGTGTAGAAACTGCAGTATTGAGTAAATGTATTCAATTTCTCTGATAGGAAGTTCAAATATTTCCATGACACTGCTATATTCTGTTTTTTTCCTGGAAAGGGAAATACAACCAACTTTGAATTTGTCTATTTGTGGCAGCAGGGCTGCCAGATCATATTTTCTTTTAGTACAGAACATGTAGATGCTGTGTGGGCATTGAAATACACTGAGTTAAAGTGAGTCGGGCACCCATCAGAATATACGTTATTTCTTATAACCTATAAACTACGTTAAACTACTTATGGACTACGTTTATAAGTGTATAAGCTCTCTGCATAATTCACTCTTCTGGAAGAGGAAGCAGAAAAAAATGACCCTTAAAAGAACAAATGTACTTTATGTTGATTGGTAAATTCCTAAAAAACCAAAGTGTTTTATTCAGGCCAGTTTTTAGAGAACAGGACTTTTAATTTCATTAGAGTCAATTTATTTTAGACATATACACACATATCTCTAATCTCTTCTTTCCTTCATCTTGTTTGTGAGGATATTCATTCAGAAGGTTTTGCTCTCTCAGTTTTTAACTCATAGTACAGCATGGCTCCTTCTTCAAGTTCACCACACGCCCTCAGAGTCAGGTGCCCAGACACACCCATAAGGCTGTCGGAGAGTTCTTGGTACAGGGAGAGGACTCCCTCTGGGGAAATCCTAGTCAGAAGTGAAGAAAGAGTTCAAGCATGTGAAGGGGGCCCACGGATAAAAGTAGAGTCTCCTTACGAGAGACACTAGAGGGCCTGAGGAAGGGGGTAAGAGGGTGAGACGGAAGCAGAGCTGATCTGGGACTTGAGCAGCGCAGAACTCTGGCTCACTGAACAGTGACAGCTGTCTCGGCAGCCACTGAGGACGAGGCACAGGCCTCATTAGCAAAGGTCTGTATGATGTCGTTCTACTAGGCATTTTACTTATCTAGCATAATACTGCAAATTGCGATCTAGCTGTCTTTACTTGTGGAGCTGTGAATTTCTGATAAGACAAAAGGATTTTTCCCCTTTCTCATTGCTGGGACGAAATCCCTGACACCTACACGTTAAGAGAGGAAAGGTTTATTTAGCTGGGAGTCTGTAGGGGTTTCAGTTCATCGTGAGCTGCTTTCAGGCAGGGCACCATGGTAGAATAGCGTGGCAGGTGAGAAACAGCTCGTGCTCTGCCAGGCGGGAAGCAGCAGCCTTCTGTTTCCCTTTCCATTTCCTTCAGGCTACGAGTTCATTGGTTGGTGTCACCCACTCTAAGGTGTGTTTTCTCTTTCCAGTAAATCCATCCTTCATACCCAGAAAAATGCCAAACTCGTTTGCGGACTAACCCAGTACCACACCATGTCGTCACCTCCCCCAAGCCCCACCTATGAACACATGGGAGCTGGGGGCACATCTAGGTTTAACTCAGAACAGCAGCCTACTGAGTAATGCTGGTACAGGCAAACCCACCATAAGGGGCTGTAGACGCTGCAGTGTATAGCTCAGGTGGAAGAAGAGGGAAGCAGACGTGCCAAAGAGGGTATTTCTTTTGAAGCAGGAATGATTCACCATTTCCATGTTTTGAATTTTCTTGATCTTCAGGTTTAATGAGACACGAGCCACCTGCCTTTCGTGATATGAGCTACTCGGTGGTTTTGAAGGGTAATCCACATTTTGAGGTAGACTAATAAAATTTACCTATTAATTTTAAAGAAGTTATAAACGTTGATTTAAATAAATACTTTAGGTTTAATGAAATAAACATATCTACTGAAAACACCAAAATGTGCAATGAATAGAACTGAGCCTTTTGAATAATCCCAAAATGTTGCAATCCCCTCAAAAACATGACTTACTGTAAATATTGTTTTAACTTTCAAATTCCAGTATCCTCACACTGACCAGTTAGTTCATTAACGTCCTGTCTTTCACTTTACGGTCTTAGGAAGATCATTTCCCTGGAAACAATAAAATATATACACAAAAGAATGTGTATATATGTCATACATCTATATATTATATATATAGATTTCTTTCTACTCTCTTGAGAAGTGCTTGCTGGAAAAATCTTTTCAGAAAGCAGTTCATTTTCTTCTTAAATTGTTTGAAGAACATTGTTTCTAGATTGCAAATCTCACAAAATATATTTCCCTTGCTGTACAGCAAGTACTTTGTTTCTCAGTGTTTCTGCGAAGCATTTATGAGTCTGACATAAGATGCATGTGAAATGTGCAGAGATTTGGCAGACGTAATATAACTATCATGATTGAAACCAGAGAAGAAAGTAATTTTTCAGGTCTCTTCAGTACTTATATGAAACACCTTGAACCACGCTATCGAACCACACAGCTTTACACTGAATTTCACTGTTACCAAGTCCATGAGCTGGTCTAAAAATATTTTTTTGTGAAAATAAAGTTTAGCCATATCCTGTCTATATGTCTTCTCAGACAATCAGAATTAGAGGTAAAGAAAACATTTAGGGGTAAATAATTTCCATAAAACAAATATTTGTTGAAAGCATGTATAAGAAATACTACTATCTGCACAGATGTAAATTTTGTATTCATCTAATGAATGAGCCTTAGCAGAATACTCATATGGTCAGATACTTATGAAAAATGTAAATGTTCTACACTCCAAGAGCATTCCAATTTGCTAAGACCTAATCACCACCTCTTTCTTCATATATGAAATGAGCAGGATAGAGTGATTTCCTAACTTTGAAACTTTATGAAAGTTGCATGAGTTGATTCTAACAGAAACTTATAAACTACCAATAATGAACCAAATTTTAATAGTATAAATTAGAGAAAATACTAAATTTCTTTTCCTGCTTTCCAAAAGTATTATAAAATCATGATTATATGAAGAGTTAAAGACTAGCCAGAAAAGGTAGGGTAAAAGATTTCAAGAAACATGTGATAAAATTAAACAGAAAAATTGTTATCTTTCCCCATATTTTGTAATATTGGTGGGATATGTCAGAGTCTATGTAACATATGAAGTTTTAATTTCTTGCTCCAAGTAAATAAGTTTTTACCCTAATTATCATTTATTCAGGAATCTACACAAAGCTACCCCCCAATGTGGCTCCCTGCACATACATATTATCATAGTCATGTTTTGCAAATGGATGTATAATTCATTACATTTTAATCACCATGTTTTATAGGTACTTTGATAAATATATGCAGTGGTGGTGAACCTATGGTACACGTGCCTCAGTGGGCTGTTGGTAAGCATGGAAGGCTTTAAAAGGTTTGCCCTCGCTGGATACACCCCAGCTGCCAACACAATCAAGATATAAAATATTTTAGTGATATCAAAAAGTCCCCTTATGGCCCTTCCCATCAGTACTGGCCCCTCCTCCTCTTTTCTCCACAGCTGCTAATATGACTTATTTCACTATGGACTAGACTGACCTTTCTGGAAGCTTCCTATTTATTGTATCGTACAGTATTTACTCTTTTGTGTTTGACTTCTTTTGTTCAGCTCAACGTTTTTGAAGTTCATCCATGATGTTAAAAGAATCAATAGTTAATTTCTTCTTATTGTTACATAGGATTTCTTAACAGATATTTGGGTTATGTCCACTTTTACCCATGATAAGAAAATGCTATTATGTCCATGTTTTTATATGGACATGTATCAATTTCTCTTGAGTAAACAACTAGAAGTGGAATTTCTGGGTCATATGGTTAGTATACACATAAAAATTTACCTTTTAGTTACTTTGTGGAATTGTTTTACGTCTATGTCAAAATTTTATATATTCATTCAATAGAATATTTATGGAGTGCTCTGTATATAATACCAGAAAATCAACTGAATAAAACACAACTCTTATTCTAAAGGGAAAATAATGACAAAAACTTCAGAGGTCAAATTTCTCAGGATTAGTAGTCAGGAAAGGCTTATACTGGAGTCCATAATGCAAGTATCTGATGAGGCTATAACAGGGAGACAAGTCAAATTTTCATGTTTAAAGTCATGAGTACCTGAAAGCATAGTGTGGCTGGGAAACAACCAATGGTTTGATTTTGTAGAAAATGTAAGAATATTTGATGAGGATAGGAGGTGAACTGGGTAGTTTAAGGAAGAACCTCACTACTATGGAAAAATGTCACTCTATTTCTTTTTTGTCTTAGTGGGATTTCACCTTCTGTGAAGCTAATGAATTTTTCCTTTGTCTGCAGCATATTTGAAGCCTATTTCCCTCTAATACATGATGTTATTTCTGTGTATCTGTCTCTTCTACTATATTATGAGTTCCTATGAGATATCTTCACTATATTCAGTGCCTATAATGCTTGGCACTTCCCAGGGCATTAGAAAATTAGAGTTTATGCAAGAATGAATAAACAAATGAGAATGAATGATATCATCTACACTACCTGTTGCTGAACAGGTTCATGAAAAATGTCTTATCAAAGACCTATTAGACAGCCTTTCTGAAGGCACATTACAAATACATATTTATTTCTCCACCGAAGCAAGGTCATGCGTATAATCGTCTTATGAACTTGATTTATTAATTTCAATTGTTTTTATGATCACTACTGACTTCACGGCCCCACTGACTTTGGAGTGATCTGCGTGGATGGCTGAGAGAGCTGAAGCGAGTGGATCAGCTGTGCTGCACTTTGCTTAACTTTGTGATAAAATTACCTGAAAACTGTAGTGCTGAAAAAGATTGCTTTGTTTAAAAGGAGCTAGAAATCGTTGTGCATTGTGAGTTATCCATTTTCAGTCGTATGTTGATGCTCTATTTTCTAATGGTTGTTTTTTTCATTTGTTCCATATCTCTCAACATTTTATTGTCTTCATGAACTTTATTTACACAAACTTAAATAGACCAGTGTTCCACCTTTGTGTATGAAATGTGGCAATTTGTTGTACTAATAAATAATATTTATCTTATTGCGCACTCACTGTAGCAGTGGTAAAATAACTGTTCAATGGGAGAGGAAGGAAGCTTGAAAAATATGGACAATAGCTTAGAAAAATAGAGGAAAGGGCCAATTACGAATGAGTTGAGTTCTCAATTATTAATTAATGAAAATTTTAGTATTCACACAATTAGTCATCTAAACAGAGTACTTTTGGGAATGAGAGGGGCAAGGCAAACAGGATGACAGGTGTTATGTGAACTGTGGTGGTATAAGGATTATCACCCTAGCTGAAATCCTCCTCCAAATCCTTTTTTTTTTTACTTTTTTTTATTTTAGAAACATAAAAGTACAAAAACATATTGACAAACAGACACCAATTATCATAGAAAATAGTACAATCACAACTAATCTATAGACAAGGTGATATGGTCTCAACAGTAGTTGTTGCTTTATCCATTGATATCTTCGAATTGTAGATGTATGGACCCATATACAGACATGCAAATTTAGTCAGACAGT
>PVLD010024087.1:0-26126 GCA_004027595.1 Dinomys branickii | reverse complement strand
CTGTTATTTTTAAGATAAATATGTTTCTTTGAATAGAAGATGTCAAGAAATTATTTTCTTTAAACAGAATATTTTGATTCATTAAGAAAACAAATTAATGGTCATCAGAGGATATTATATACAAAATTTAAAATTAAAAAATAAAAGGATATATCTGCCTTATACTTAACTTTCTTACTTTAATTTTATTTTTCCAGTTGATGAAATTCACATTTAAGCTGCATTTGATTGGCATATAGCTTAAAAATGAAAGTAAAAGGCTGGGGATCTGGCTCAGTGGCACAGCATCTTCCTGACAAGCATGTGGTAGAAAAAAAAATTAGTTGAAATTAACAATTGGATTTTTGTTTAAATAGACAAAACAAGAAAACAGCCAGATCTCAGTGTTTGCTAGCAGGAAGAGATCATAGCTTTTAACAAACTGTGATCCCCACTGGTCAGCTCTGGAAACTGAAATATGAGAGGAAGAAACCCTTATGAGCACAGCTGAGCTTACAGGTGTGCGTGCCACCGCATCTAACTTGTGTTTTACAAAGCAATCCAAATTTGTACTACTTTGTTACAGATGCCAGAGAAGTAAAACATTGTGAAATGTGTTCTATTTTGGAAGACAAATAAGTTCATTCTATCTGAAAATTAATACTGTCCTCTCATTCTCAGGTTATAAAAATTATTCCTTTGAGGAGCATGGGTTCTCAACTTCTTATCATAACTGACCAATCTTATAGTTGTCCTGGTCTCTCGTCTGATGTGTTAGGCCTCCTGAAACAAGGGTTCAGTATACCATTGGCTCACACATCAGGCATCTTGCTTTTGCACTTTCTTTTTCAAATATTGAGTTTTTGTCTATTCAAATTTATGTCTCTTCCATTTTTTGTCAATACCCATGACTACTTTATTACTTAAATTCCAATTTTCCATAACTTCAGTGTAAAGTTTTACTACTTACATACTCAAACTGCTACAATTATTTTTGACCTCCTAGAAGCCATTAACGGATTACTCTGTTTTCTCCTGATATCAATCTGCTCATCTCCTTTTTCTCCCACCTTAGCTTCTGTTGATTTTCTATACTATATTCAGATAAGTTTTCTTAAGTTAAATTCTCACTTATTTTACTCTGCTCAACTGACAAAAATCATAATGTTAAAAATTCAATATTCTTTATCACTCCTATATTGAATCTACTGAAATAAACTGTTTTCAGAGAAGGAATGTAAGTCTGTGGCGGATAAATTCATTTTTTGCAAATGCAACTGAGGCCAGAGTAGCACTGAAAATACTTTTATTTTTGGCTTACATTAGTCCTTGTTGCTTTCAGTCAATGTACACCTTCTTATCACACTCAGTTAATTAATGTAATATCGGTGTAGTGGATTGATAACTGATGGTCAACTTATAACCGCCAGCTGAACTGAGTAAGCATAGTGCTGGGTGTGTGAGGCCCGCCTGGGGACTGTTGCCAGCAGCATAAGAGGCAGACCTGGAGAAGGACAAATTGAAGCTGTTGGAAGTGGAGAAAGGCTGTTGGAGCGGGTGGAAGCTGTAAGGAGCTGCTGGTTTTTTGGAGTAGCTCGTCATGCTGGCTTTCCTGATGAACTTGGCTGTTTTCATCCTCCGAGGAGCTTGGGACCTCGTTGGCACTGAGAATGGCTTTGGTTCACTTTGGGGGAGCTCTGGCCCTCACTTTGAGCATCTCTTCCTGGCTCTGGAGGGGAAGGTGTGCTGCTGGTCTTCAAGAGAAGCTTGCTGCACTGGCTTCCCTGATGGGAACTCAGGCATCTTGCTCATCAGAGGAGCTCAGGACCTCACTGTTGCTAAGGATGGCTGTGGTACCTTTTGAGGGAGCTCTGGTTCTTCTGAGCGTCACTTCCCACCTCTAGTGTAGAATCCTCAGCCTGCTAGTAGCCTTCATCCCTGTGGCACAGACTTCCTAGATTCCTCCAATGACCTTTGGGCCTTCCCTGCGCAGATCCGTGAAACAGGCCTGCATGAGACTTTGTCGTGGGTTCTGGCCTCCAGTTGGATTTGTGGGAGGCATTGTTATGTGATCTAGGTATTCAGCTGGATTCATGTGGGACATTGTTGTGGGATCCAGGCCCTCAGCTGGACTCTTGGTCTTAGTGTGTGGACAGATTTCCTACACTCTTTTGTATATCATTCTTTGGGTGACTATTTAAATAATGGTATAAACTATGTGTCCTGTATTATATTGTTTCACCTTGCACAAATATCCCCCAAATCAACATAAAATTGGTACTGGGAAAGTGGGGTTATTGTTGTGATGTTGCCTGGCCATGTGACTTAAGAACCTTTGGAATTAATTTGTGTTTTGAGAGACTGGCCAAAGAGGCAGCCCTTGTATGCTGCAAACTATATTGGAACCTCTGATTGGAGCCTGGAAAATCAGAAATCATGGAAATGCTGCTGATTGAGATGAAGCTCGGGAGGACTCAATTGAGAAGAACTGCATTGGCTGCTGGATTCCAGGTAATAACTGTGCTTTGGCAGAAGTTGAGAAACAAAATTTCAATGTAGTCTATTGTTAGCACGGTGGCATGGTTACTGTTGAGAGGATTTGGCCAGATCTGTTTTTGAGGTTAAGAGCAAAGAGCCAGTAGAATGATATGAAATATTTGGCCAGAGGGGTGATGCTAATCAAGCTTTGGGTTGCAAGGATGAAATAGAGGAAAACATGGTTGCTAAGAACAGAACAATTAAAACATGAAGTAAAATCTTCCACCCAAAGATGAGTGTATTTGAATTGCAGGAGATCCCCATTTTTTAGTCTTGCCATGTATTGTAAAAATTTATGTGAAGTAAGGATTGTGATTGTAAGTGCTTTTAAGGTTTTTATGTTGCTTTTAGATATATGTTTGTAGTCAGGTTAATTCATCAAAGTATTGTCTTTTAAACCTTGAACTTTGATCACCATTTAAATATTTTGCTTTTGGTGCAGGAATGAGTGCAAAAAGAATTATATAGGTGTAACTGTTATATTAATGTAAATGTGAACAGATGAAGACATGTTAACTTTTCAAAAATCTGCCACTAGAGACCATGGATTAAGGAAATGTGTATGGTTATCAAGTTGACCAGGGGTGGACTGTAGTGGATTGATAACTGGTGGTCAACTTCTAACCTCTAGCTGAACTGAGTAAGCATGATGCTGGGTGTGGGAGGCCCACGTGGGGATTGTTGCCAGCAGCATAAGATGTAAAACTGGAGAAGGAAAAATTGAGGCTGTTGGGAGTGGAGAAAGGCTGTTGGAACTGGTGGAAGCTGTAAGGAGCTGTTGCTTCTGTTGAGGGAGGTTATCATGGTGGCTTTCCTGATGAACTTGGCTATTTTCATTCTATGAGGAGCTTGGGACTTTGTTGGCACTGAGAATGGCTTTGGTTCACTTTGGGGAGCTCTGGTACTCACTTTGAGCATCTCTTCCTGGCTCTGGAGGGGAAGATGGTGCACTCCTGGTCTCCTAGAGAAGCTTGCTGCATTGACTTCCCTGATGGGAATTCAGCCATCTTGATCATCGGAGAAGCTTGGGACCTCACTGTTGCTGAGGATGGCTGTGGTACCTTTTGGGGGAGCTCTGGTTCTTCTGAGCATTGCTTTCCACCTCCAGTGTAGATCCCTCAGCCTGCTAGCACAGATCCTTCTTCCCACTGGCATAGACTTCCTAGATTCCACCAGTGACCTTTGGGCCTTCCCAGCACAGATCTGTGAAACAGGCCTGCATGAGATGTTGTCATGGGCTCTGGGCCTCCAGATGGATTCATGTGAGGCACTGTTATGAGCTCTAGGTATTCAGCTGGACTCATGTAGGACATTTCCACGGGATCCAAGCCCTCAGCTGGATTCCTTGGTCTTAGTGTGTGGACAGATTTCCTGCACTCTTTTCTATATTGTCCTTTGGGTGACTTATAAATAATCATATAAAGTATATGTCCTGTATTATATATTGTTTCACCTTGCACAATAACCCCCCAAATAACAATCAATTTTATCAATAAGTGGACTGCTAAGAAAGAAACTTCTTAATGTTAAACTACCAATCATGGGACCTACAGGAATATCAAAGCTTTTTGATGTTTTCAGCTCTGTACTTGTCTTCTTGATATATTTTCCTCCTATATCCTTAAAATTTTGTCTCTGCAATGAGAGAAAAGTAACCAAGACAAGTAAAAGTTTCTGTAGGCACCAATCACTATATTCAAAATGTGTTTATTATGACACTTCACCAGCTAAACTAAAAACATTCATAGGTCTGTTGTACTTAACAGGACTTTCTCATGGCAAAGAGTCACACAACTGTTGCCCTTGTACCATGCTACCATACCTTGGAGCCAGCTGATTATAGACTGAAACCTCCATAAACTATGAATTAAATAAACTTTTCCCTCCTTAATTTGGGTGTCAGGTATTTTGTCTCAGTAATGAGAGAAAAGTAAATAAGACAGTGAGGACTGCGGTAAGGTTGAAACCTATTAGATGGAATGCCACCCCTCCCATTCAATGTTGGAAACTGTTTGTAACAGATGCAATGCTATGAGATGTTGGAAAATACACAAATGCTGATATACAAGTGTTATGGCTTGTGTCTGGATGTCTCCCCAAAGCCTCATGCAGCTAGAGTTTTTTATTGATCCATGGTCCAATGTTGCAATTATCTTTGTGAGCGCTACACCTGCCCCAAGGCTGTTAGTTTGCACACAACATAAGGAAGGGAAAGAAGCTTGCTCTCCCTGCCTATTCCTCCCTTTTTTCTCTTGCAGCTTTTGCTGTTTTCCGCCGCCGTGAACTGTTGCCCTCTGCCACGTGCCACTCTGCCTAGGAGCCAGCTGAGTATGGACTGAAACCTACACCAACTGTGAGCTAAATAAAACTTTCCTTTCCTAATTTTGAGCATCAAATGTTTTGTCTCAGTAATGAGAGAAAAGTAACCAAGACAACAACTAAAACATTCTGTATGCAACAACAGCCATATTCAAAATGTATTTATTATGGCACTTCATCAGCTAAACTGAAAACATTAATAGGTCTGTTGTACTTCGCAGGGCTTTCTCATGGCAATTACCTGAGTGTAAAAGACTTATGGAAAGGCAAGGGGTGTGGCCTTGAGGTTTGTAGACTAGTGATCACACTGAAATTTGTTTTCTTTCAAAATTGCCTGAGGTTTGATGACAAAATCAACCACCAAGAAAGAAAAAGAACAAATAATCTGACTGCTATTTGCATATGGTTTGAGAGACTTATGGGTAATTGTCAAGCAATTTACACACCATGTGAATAATTGACTGCTGATGAACATCTTCCAGCATTTCACGGTCACTGTAGCTTCAGGAAGTATACTACCATAAAAGCCTTCAAAATATGATATAAAAATTTATACCCATAAAAATGTGAAGACATTACACTTTCATTTTAGAGATTTATCCTGGAACATAGCCATCAGGTCCTTATTTGTATAGTAAAAATCCAAATGATGCTGTGAACATACTTGTTGCTACTATCTCCCAAACTAACCGGAATGTGTCATTTGACAATCATTTTACTGATTCTCAATTGATGTTACATTTGCTAACAGAGCACAAGTTGACTAGCACAGGAACAGTATAAAGGAACAAAGGAGAAATTACAAATAAATATTTTGCATTTTCAAAGTAGAGAATTGTGTAGTACTTAATCTTTGGATTTTAGAAAGATATAGCATTGCCTTGTATATGGCAAAGAAAAAACAAACTGGTACTGCTCATACAAACATTGCACCAACAGGAAGTATTGATAGTGAGACATTGACAAAATGGAACTCTGAGATGGGAATTTTCTACAACAAAGCCAAAGGCAGACTAAACATTGTTGATGAGTTTATGCAGCAACTATGATATCATTTGAAACTAAAAGTAGTGGCCAATGGTTGTGTTTTACTCAATCCTAAACATGTGAGGCATAAATACTTTGATAGTTTACAAGGAAAATAGCAAATGCAAAAATATCACAGAGAAATTTTCTTAGGAGGTTTGGACTGCAATACATAAGAGATCATATATAGCAGAGGAAAAACAAAATATTTCTGCCCAGGGAGCTATGCAAAAGAATTGTGAAGCACACAGGTGAATAGGCACTCATGATATCACAAAGCCCTACTACAGCAAGAGGAAATGCAGAAGAATATCAACTATGCCCTATGGAAAAGTACAGGAAAACAAAATATACGTTATCAATGTAAGTGATACTTATGCATGGAATGTGCAATTTTCATGTGTGCACACTGCTTTGGGTGTGATAGTTGAAGTGAAGCTTATTTCTGTGGTAGATGTCTATATTTGCATTGTAGTTCACATAGGTTTTTATTTCTGATATATTTTAGGTGTTATAAGCAAGTAAAAATCTAATGTGAAAATATTATGTCTATTCAAAGCAATCATTACATATTTAACATTTAATTTTATTGATATTTTGTTTTCCTACTAAGTGCACCTTGTACAATATAGTAGAAAGCTTCTAACAAACAGGAAGACAAGAAAGGTGACAAGAGTGGCCTGCCACATAGGAAAAGAAAGCTAAGCACATGTGCTGTCAGTGTAAGCCATATGTGTGGAATGTGCTGTCGGCATGTGTGAAGACTGTCTTAGGTGTGATAATTAAAGTGAAGACTAATTTTTTGTAGGGTGCTATTGGTATTATCATTGTAGTTCATATAGGAATTTATTTTTGTTTTACTTTTTTAGACACTACATCAAACATCAGTTGATGTTGAAAATTTTGATACTTTTTTATGAACACTCAAGAAATACTAAAAATTCAATAGTTTATTTTGTGTTTTTTTCCTTTTAAGTAGTCATTGTTTAATATAATAAAACTCATAAATTTAATAATTCTTCAATAGAAATATTCTAAAGAATAAACGTGGGTATTATACACCCATAATAATGTGCCTTTATGACAAAATTGGTGTTATGCTCTGTGGGCTACAATATATTTAGCCTACCTTGCTTACTTACACACATTTCTCTTCCAAGCTGTAACCATGAATTCTGATTTCTCAGCTTAACTGGTTTAAAACACCTAGTAGATGAGCAAAGCTCTCTCCTGGTGTGTGTTTGGGTGGGTCATGGATATTTGACCTTGGGTATTATATATGGTCCCAAGCCCATTCCTCTGAATATAAACATGGGTTATCTTGAATTTTTTGTCGTTTTTTTTTTCACTTTTTGTAGGGGAGGTTGGTTTTTGGCTTGTTTTTGCAGTTCTAAGGACTAAATTTAGAGCCTTGGATATTTGAGGCAAATAGTCTAACACTGAACTACACTCAAATCTGCCAGTGTTGTATGGTAATCCACTGCATATATTAAGACTCTATGAGTCCATTTTGATGTAAATAAAAATTAGACTTCAGAAAAAATATTATCTTAAATCTCTAGACAGTTGTACTTTTTTCATTTTTTCTTAGCATTCAGAAAAAATACTTTAAATGTATTTAAGTAGAAGGTGTTTAATTCTGAGGACTGGCTACTCAGTTGATGGACCAGGTTGATCAACACAGAGAGGAATAACAGCAGGAAGCAGTTGATACCCATGGACTAGAGAAGCAAATCTATGTGGTTTTACTGGTCCCCAGGGAACAATATCATTTGGTGAATGTAATATTGGAAGCAATACTAGAACAAAAGAGATGCAAACATCACCAGAGAAGCAAACTGAACCACAGAGAGAGAAGAAACTTGGATTTTCCCTTCCCTCTCTTAGTCTTAGTCTCACTTAGCCTTCATCTAGCTGAACCTACAGGAAATCGATCAGAAAAGTAAATTTAGAAATGCAATTTGGAGGAGTCATCCTCCAGCAAAAATTGTCGCATGGAAATTCTTGGCATTTGAATTGAGGAGTTTGAATTCTTTTATGTAGGTAAGAACTAAATCCAGGCTTTAGAACTTACTAGATCCACTTTGACCTATTTCACCATGCCCATTTAGTGCTAAATCATGGTAAATGTTATAATTTGGATATTGAATGTTCCCCAAAGGTCCATGTGCTAAAGGCTTGTTCCTAATGTGGTGCTGTTTGGAGGTGTTGTGGGCCTTTAAGAGGTGGGGCCTAGTCTTTGCAGGAGAGTGTACTTGTTGGCCCAGTTACTCAAGAGGCTAAGGCACACAAGTATGAGGCACACAACTTGAGCACACAAATTTAGGCCATCCTAGGTAACAATGAAATGCTACTGTAAGTAAATAAACAAGAAAAGTGGGACTTTATCATGGCATTGATAATGTGCCCTTAAAGGGTATTGTATAACCTTGGTGTCTTTCTCTTCATTTTTGCTTCTTTGTGGTGAGGTGAACAGTTTCTGTCAGGTGCTTCTGCCATGATACTCTTCCTCAGCAATAGGTCCAAACCAATTGAGCCACTTGATTATAGACAAGAACCTCCAAAACCATGAGCCACACATAAGCCTTGCATGTTCATAAGTTAAATATTTCAGATTTTATGCTATTGGGATGGAAAATAGCCTAGCACACTCATGTTGATACATTTTACTTGATGTAATCTTATGTTGTTATTTCAGTCACATTCTCTTCACTGGGACAAAATACTCAACACCACCAATTTAAAGGAGGGGCTTATTTATTTATTTATTTATTTTTGCTTCTGTTTCAGAAGTTTCTTGTTATACAACTTGGAAACAGAGAGAAGCAGAAGCTGGGGAGGGAGATGCACCCTGGAGGTATTGTATATTGTACCTGGAGATACCAGATACACCTAGGGAAATACCTTACCTGGTCATGACCCCAGTGTCCTGCCACTTTTGACTAGGCCACACCTTTTAACAGCATATTTAGCTATACTATCTCCAAAGGCCAATCCTCTTCCAAAAGCCCCACCTATGAGTGCATGAGGTTCTTGAGGGACATCTGGATATAGACCATACAGTTCTATTCTTGGTGCAGCAAACTTCAAATCCATTCGTGAGATATATTCTGATTTCTTCCCTATACAAATTAGCAAGAACTTGCAATTATGTTAAGTGTATGTGCTATCATATTTCCAGATCTTGAAGTTCTTCCCAGTTATTCTAGGACCCGAATCTTAGGGCAATATAGGGGAATGTGAGTAGTGAGGTATGGTCTTTTGGAGATGACTTTCTATTTCAGGGTGACTGCTGTAGTGAGGTCAATAAACTATTCCTTTTTTAAAAAAAATGCAAAATATTTTTAACAGTCAAAAACCTAAAAACAATCCACATATCCATGAACAACTGGTGGACAAACAATTGTAGTATATCAACACAGTGAGATATTACTCGAGACTAAGAAGGAATGACTTAGTGATATTCTCAACAAATTCGATTAACCTCAAGACACATATGCTTACTAAAAGAAGGCAGACAGAAAGTAAACACATACCATATGACTACATTTACATAAAATTCTAGAAAATGTAAATTAATATACAATGACATAAAATAAAGCAATATTTGCATGTAGGTGAGGGACCATAAAGGAACAAGAGGAAAAGACTATAAAAGGGCATGAAGAAACTTTGGGAAATGATGTACTTATTATCCTTGCTGTGTATACATTTGTCAACATTTTTCAGACTGTGCAATTCAGACATGCATGGTTCATTGTATTCCAGTTATGCATGAATGAAAATGTTGAGATAAAATGGTTTCACATAAGTGTTAACCTCTCATTTTTCTTCAGAAGTCTACCCCTGTATTCACTGAACCATCTCCCACTTCTAATTGTAGATGGCATTTCTTCCTCCTTTGCAGTAAAAGCAGGACAGCAACACAGGCCATGTGTACCAAAGCTGAGTGATAAAATATCCATACCTGGAATATAAAATTTCTTTCTCCATCTTGGAGTTCCAGCTGCACAGTATTGGATATAGGGTCAACAGCCCGGGGAGATACAGGAATTCAGAAAATGCTGATATTAATTGCTCTAAATCTGAACTCATCACAGGATATAAAGAGTCCTGTTAAATCCTGAGAATTTCTATATGCCTTCACCTTATAGTGCTATAATCACATGAAATTTGCATGACCATTAAACACATAGTATCTGTTTGCACAGTCTCTATCACTCTATGGTATTTCTGTACCTTTTTAGTTTAGTTTTTGTGATCTTGAGGATCAAACCTAGGCAAGGTAAACTGAAGCAAGTTATCCACCTCTATTCTTTTATCTTTATCTCAATCACAATCTTCATTAGTTTTATTTTTGAAAGAAGATTTTTCTAAATAAAGCAAAAGCTAAGTAATACAGTATTTCCCAGCTAGCTATACTAAATACTAAAGCTTAAAGTTTATAACGTAGAAAACATAAGTCATATCATTAGCTTTAAGAGATGAATATCAAAAAAGATGTATTCTATGTATTACAACAATAAACGTATCAGTTATGTTTCCCAAGTAGGCCCTACAGGTTTTATATGCCTGCCAGGCTTTGCATCTCAGGACCATGATCGTCTAGGTGGGCTTAGGAGATAGATACGTTTCAATAAACAGTGCTGAGGCAATGTTAGATGGCCCTGTGGGCAAAGAAACTAAATTCAAGTAATCCTCACATGCACTGTAGTCTGTCATAACAACTGTCTCTTCATCAGGATAAATGTAGGGCTCATAGGAGATCCTGAAATACAGGTCTCAAGATTGGTCTCATGAGCTTCTACACTTTTTTCTTTCTAAGAAGCTGAGGCAGCATTGCCAGTAGGGTAAAATGAGACTGAGAACTGTTTTCTGCTGTTACTCTTCTCTCTAAGACACAAATTTTGAAACCTCCACCGATTTCCCCTTCATCCTAGCTTCTATGGCTTACATCTAGATGTCCCCCAAAGCCTTCTGTTGTCATAGGTGGAGCTTTTAGGAGTTGACTGGATCATGGGTGTGTGATACTGGATTAGTTCAGTGATGAGCTTTTAGCGAGTTGTGATGCTGGGTGGGGAGAGACTGGTGGGAGTTGTCCATGGCCTAGAGATAGAATACCTATCTATATCTATACCTATATCTATATATCTATATCAATATCTATTACAATCTATATCTACATATGTCTGCCTACACCTGCCTATATACTTCTATCTATCTATCTATCATCTATCTATCTATCCCTCTTGTCTTGAACACTCACTGGTTCCTGTCTGCCCTGCCATGAACTGTTTCTCCTCTGACATGCTGCCCTGTTTTAGAGCCAGATGACTATGGACTGAAATACCTACAAACTGTGAGCTATACTGTACCTTTCCCCCTTTAACTTGTAGGTATTGGGTATTTTGTCCGAGTAACAGGGAAGTAAATAAGACACTGGAAAAACCCATTTCTTTGCCAAATCAATCTCATATAGGGAACAGGGCAGAGTAAAAGTTTAAACAAGAAGACACAAATAACTGCACAAGTAAGGCATTAATTGGATCAATGTAAGGCAGAAAGTTCCAATTCTGTGTGATTTGCATTCTGAAAAAATGTATCTCAGCTATCACACATGGAGGCAACAGTCCGTGAAAAAGGGACACCTTTGGAAACTTGTAGAAGATCTCACATAAGATATTTTTTAACAAGGGCTGGGTCTTCTCCACAATAAAACCCATCAGAAGGAAGGGAATGTGGAACCCACAGTAGATGAAGGTTATTTACACTTCCAGGGAAGAGAAGAGAGAATAGAGGTCTGCTTTCTTCAAATAGTGAGGCGACTAGATACACTGTGTAGGACCCTGGTTTCTTGTAGAGGTGGAATGGTTGATGCAATAGAATCTGTCAATGAATAAGGACTCTGGGAAGACTTGAAAGCATCCTATACACATGGCACTTTAGGAAATCTTCCCAGTGTAGGCTCCCAGATTTACAAAGTTAATTTCTGTTTTTGGTTCCCTCAGAAAAGGTCTCTCAGAATCTTCCTTTTTGTGAGTCATGCTATATATTGAACAAAGATACAGTGCATTCACTGGGCTCTTATCCTCTCCAGTGTTTTGGTGTTAAATGAGCTCAAAAGACACAGCTCAAGGGTCACAAAAACTGGTGGACTCACAAGGTCTTTATCCAGTGTGAACTTTCATGCACCAACCAAAGTGGGTGTACTTGCTAAACACATAATTTCTTACTTCACAGTGCAGTCTTTTGGTACTGGGGTTGTCACCAATTAATTTACCATATTTGTTTCTTCCACTGACCCTACAGTGATATGAGATTTTTGGTGTTGATAAGGTGGGACTGAGTGATGCAGGACTTCCCACATTCACTGTACATCTAAAGCCTTTCTCTGCTGTGAATTCCCTTGTTTACTAAAAGGTAGGATGGCTGAGTTAACACTGTCTCACACTGAACATACTCATAGTTTTCTGTGCCATGCATTTTCTCATGCTTAACAAGTGTAGTTTTACATATGAAGCTTTTCCTCCAAGTGTTGCATATATAATACTGTATTAGTCAGTGCTTACAAGAGCTGGGAGGGCTAGGGAAAGGTTCCTCAAAAGACTGTACATGCTCTGAATCAGATTTAATGCAGGACACATAAATTTACAAAATTGCCTACAATGACTGCCACAGGGTCAAATGTAAGAATGTAAAAGATCTGTCTTTGTGCTAGCGATCTGCGGGATCCAGCCAAAGGCCTGTAGTGCATGGCACTGTCCCATACAATCCACATCAGAAAGCTGAATGATTCACAACAGAAGACTGAGGAGTCTGGGCAGGGCAGGGAGGTAGAAGGGTATGTGCTAGAAGCTAAAGAGTCTGTGCCGGAAGACCAAAAGTCCAGTTCTGGAAGCTGAAGAATCTGCACCAAAATCCAGGAGAGATGCCCAAAGTGCAGGAAAGACTGCAGCTGCTCCAAAGAGAACAGCAAGAGCTTTCCTGAAGCAAATCAGCCACAGTGAAACTTCCAGGAAAATCAGCTAAAACCCTTCCCTGTCATTCTCCTCTTTACACTGCTTCAAAAACTATCCTCCCTAAAGTGGGTCTTCTATGCCCAGAAGCATGCTAACTCAATTCAGCTGGTGGTTCCTTCTCAAGATGACTTTAAGTGTAGCAGGTATAATACATTTTTGCACTGCGAAGTTTCTTGAGCCAAACAAGTGTAGCCCTGCAATGCAATGTCTTCCTCATTAAGTACACTCAGAATGTCTTGCTTCAGTGTGAATTATCTTGTGCTTAATGAGATGTGACCCTTGGATCAATGATTTCCCACATCTTAGACACTTTTTAAGGTCTTGATTCTGGGTGATTTCTCTGATAGACGGTGGAGTTGTAGCAGTAGCCAGATAATTTCGCACCCTCCTCACACCTGTAATGCTTTTCTCTGTGGACTTTCTAGTGCTGAACAAATTTATTTGTGTGGATGAAAATTTTCCCACATATGCTGCACCTGTACCTTTGGTGTGCAAGTCATCGCCACATGTAATGCTCCTATATGGCTCCTTCTCACTAGGAGTTGCTTAGTGTGGAATAAGCAAGTACGGAATTAGCTAGGAAGTCCTTTCTATCCCCTGTGCAACTGAAGAACATCTCTGACTCAGACCATATGCAGCCTTTCACAAATTAAATCTGGCCCTTTTCTCTTCTAAAGAATTTCTCACCATTCTGCAAACCAAATCGGATTTCTCTCTAACATGACTTACATGAATATGTTTTCTGCCAGTGGTTACTCCTATGTGTTTTGCCAGGTGAAAAATGTCTTTTATGATTGAGTCACATATACCACAGGAACAGGCCTCATGGGAGTAAGGGCCTGACTTAAGATTTCTCACCTGTGCCACTCTTACAGAAATGTGCTGCTCAGAAAGTCTACCTTCATCTTCCACTCCCCGCCAAAGACCAGGGTCAGTGTTAATCCCAAACATCTTAATCTTATCTAGAACTATATCTAAGCAGAGAGACCACCCAGGCACTCTCTCTGTCTGAGTCCTGTTGGATAATTAATAAGGATCTTGAAACAGCAAGCCCCTGAAAGAACACAAGTACAATGTGTTCCAATATCACTTCAAAAAGAGGAGCTTCTGATATTCATCAGATAGTTAGCATTCCTTACGAGTGAAAAACATAAACACATTCTGAAAGGTCACACAATTCTGGGCTTGGTCTATGTGTGCCTCTGTCATGGGGTTAAAGATCCAAGCAATTGTGTTTGGGAGCTGTTCTCCTAGACTGCAGGGTTAAAGGCTTGGAAGGTCGCAGGGAATTAGCAGGTGTGAGGAAACTTGAAGTCTCTAGCTCCACAGATGGGGACACTAAATCTTAAGGAGATATATTCACCACAACAACACCACAGTTCTTATTAAGTACACAGTTAAGACTTGCAAAGCTGTCCTGCGACTCATCATGAAAATATGTGAAAGCACCAGCTGGCTAGGCACCCTGGACCACACTTCCAGTGTCCATACTGTGGTACCCAGTGGGACACCATCCATTATAGGATATTATAATGAGACACTGCCGAAAATCCCACCGAGTTACTGCCTTCAGATTTTCAACCCAGGAATGGCCAATTTCCTTGGGGTAATTTTGAAGTTTTAAGTTCTAAAATTCATTCAATTCCATTCACATGTCCCTATGCTAAATTTCATATTCTTGCTTCCAATCCTATCTGCACTTAGTATGTGTTGATGTTGTGAACCAGTTGTTTTTAATGTCTCCTTATATAGGGTAGTGATTTATTTCCTTTATTGTTCTTGTATTTAACCACGATTGAATTCTTGCTTTAAGTATAATTCTTGATTCATTATGTTCAATTGCTTACATGATGATCATAACTTTTATAATATTATCTTATTTTATACTTTCTAACTTTTATACCTAAAGTCTACTCTTTGTTTTTTCTTACTGCAATGGCTAGAACCTTTAGATCCATATTAGTACTGGTGATAGGAGACGATTTAAAATTTCTGTTTTATTAACACATATTAATGGGGTTTGGTGTGATATTTCTCACAGGTGTGTCTTTTTAATTACTGAATATATTGTAAATTATCCTAGAACTTTGTATCTTATATAGTATATACATTTATAATATTTATCTCAGGTATATTTATTAATGTCAATTCTGATGGGTTTTTGAATGACTGCTCGATGCTATTTAATGAAATATGGCTATTATTTCAGTTGATTATTCTTTGTCACTTTAGATATATTATTTGAGTGAACTAACTTTGGTGATGAATATTCTTAGACTTTTCTTTCCTTATAATATTGAGATAAAACACAATGACAGATTGCAATGTTGCTGTAATAATAAAGGGTTGATTATAATATTCTGAAATTCTTACAATTTTTGCTTCTATGTTTGTAAGTATGATTATTATACATTTGTAGTTCCTTGTGCTTCTCTATATTGGGGAACACAAGCATTGTCAAACTCATAAAATAATTGAGGAATTATCTTCGCTTTCTTGTACTAGAACAGCTTTTATAAGAGTGAATATAGCTTCCTAAAAGGCTTTACACATGTAAAATTAGTTTCACTTTTTAAAAGTTTAGATCTGAACTTAAAAAGTCAGGTCTCTGAGGAAATTTAACTAAAAGCAGCTGAGGTTATACAGCTCTTTTATTACCATCTTGGCTAAAATTCTCATATGATATGTTATGGGTTTGTTTTTATCCACAGCATTTAAAAATTTTCTTGGCTTGTATCTGAGAGATACATATTACTTTTTAACACTTTTAGCTATTCCTTATAAGTTTACCAAACTTGGGCTGATTAAACTTAGAATAGAAAGTTTTCCTTAGGCTGGTCTGAGGGGGCACACACTTGTGCTTTCAGCACTCTTAGAAGTTGAGGCAGGAAGATTGGAAGGTTGATTCCAGCACAGGGCAGTGCAGTGACTTAGAGAAACTGCCTCAAAATAAATATTACAAAAGTCTGGGGATTTAATTCCGTGTGAAGACTCTGGGTTCAGTACTCAGTGCCACAGAACAGAGAAATTTTTACTTACAGCTGACATACCCAGCATATTATGCAGACATGTCACATTTATGGGCAGAGTTTCCATTTCCCAGTAGAGTTACATTTGTGCTGAAGTTGGAAATTAAAGAGGTTATATCAAGTACTTCTCACATTCCACCCCAGGTTTTCCTAGTCTTATAAGTGTCAAGCTTTTCTGTACTTGTTCTGATCCAGCTGTTGTTGCGACAACCATTTCTGCAAAGATTCAGACTAGCTTTACATAGGCATAATACACCAAAAACTTCACTCATCCTGCACTTCTCTAGGGTGTACCCCTTTGATGTGAAGATGTGAGTTGCTATAAGACCTGCATTGTTTTGGCGCAAATTCAGTCCAGAATAGCAATGAACAAACCTTGGTGTGGTGAACATGGTGGACAATGGAAGATTAGAGCCAAAAAGAGAAGTCTCTCAGTTTTCTCCTGATGGACTGCCCTGAGGTGCACCTGTTAATGCGGCATAGTGCACATTGATTCTGAGAGACTGCTCAGTCAAAAGGGTCTGATTCCAAGCACTTGACTGCTTGGTGATACAGTGTTTGGATGACTTTCTTTCCTTATTATACTTCACCTGTCCCTTCTGTTTTCTAGGATTTCTCATTATAATGAAGCAGTAGCAACTACAGTGGTGCAGTATTTGTAACTTTCAGGAGAACCCATACCAAGAAAGGGGCACACTGCATTGTAGAACTCTACATTCAT
The DNA here is from genome assembly GCA_004027595.1 of Dinomys branickii. Taxonomy (NCBI): domain Eukaryota; kingdom Metazoa; phylum Chordata; class Mammalia; order Rodentia; family Dinomyidae; genus Dinomys; species Dinomys branickii. The sequence goes on along the minus strand of PVLD010024087.1, from coordinate 9,495 downwards.
ATGTGGATCTTTCAAGGTGATAGCATGTCATGTACAAATTCATATTCTCTAATATTTTATTGAATTGCAATAGTCAAAAGGACAGCATAGAACATAAGATTGTGTTGATTTTGAATTGTTCTTTGTAAAACTTATGCACTTCTTAAATTGTGCTGAGTGCAAAAGACTTGGCTCTCTGTTGTATAAGAGTGCTCTGAAGTGTAAACTCAAGTTCAGCGGGGAAGATTGGGCTCCAAGAACCTTTGAGTTTCAAGAGGACCTGTCTTTCCTGTGCAGGGGAAGGGATTGGGTGGATTTTGTTCAGTTCAAATCAATAAGCAAGAAGTTTTTCTTCTTGTGCTTACTTCTCAACATGGCTGAGGTTGTAACTTATATCTCAAGGATTCTATGTGTCTTTAGATGATGAGGGAGATGTGTCCTGACAGCTTATGTTGAAGGCACATGGAACAAATTTGCAGTTGGTCTTACTGACATCACACTTGGTAGACAATGAATAGGAAATGAACTACCACTATTAAAGGGAAATCTTTGGTTTTGATTGTGCTTTGAAAATTTTTCAAAATTTATCAGTGGAAAGACAGCTAAATTGCTTCTTTGGTTAATATTTTCTACTGCTTTCTGTTCCTATCTGTTGATCACTCCAGGGACTTGTCATCCTATATCTTAATTCATCACAGACTTTCCTCACTTCTCATACTTTATCATTCTGTTCCCCTACATCACAGAAATTTTTTTTATTTTGAGGAGATATAATGGGAAAAGAAAGACATTTCTACTGACTTTAACTTTTAAGTTTATTGACTCTAAATAGAAAAATTTTCTATTCCTTGAACCTATATGCTTGAATTTTGTCTTAGTTACTTTTTAGTCACTGAGAAGACACCATATCCAACACCCATAAATTAAGGCAGTAAGGATTTATTTTGGCTCAGTTTTTAGAGGTTTCATGAAGTAGTAGGGTGGAATGAGAGAGAGAGAGAGAGAACAAGCAAACTGAGGAGTAGGAAAGCAATACATTCTTCTTCCATCTATGACCCCAGTGACCCACCCCTTCTGTCCAGATCCCACCTCTTACCAGCAAGTCAGCTATAAACTCATCACTGCACTAATACACTGATGCTCTTCACAGCCCCCAAAGCCCTACCTGTGAGCACACGACACTGGGAGACATCTACGTATAAACCATAACACAATTAAAAAGCCAAAACTTGGTGATTTTGATGTCATCCTCTTTCCATTTCAGCTCCGTCACACATAATGGTTGTATGACTGAATAAACAAGACTAATGGATAGAAAGGAATATACAGAATGGGGGAAGATATTCGTTTAATTTTTTCTAAATATCCTCCTACCACATTCCAGGTGCTGCTTGCACTCACTCTGTTTTTGTTTTATAATTGACCAGCTCTCCCTTTCATTCCTTCTTTCTGCCACAACCCACTTCAAATACGAAGGGATTTAAGACCTTTATAAAGCTGAAGGAAATTCAGCATACTGATCACTGAGCACAAGAAATTATAAAATAGAACTTTCAATATTTTAAAGTCATTTGGAATACAGTTTGCATGAATGATTCTGTGCTGTGTACACATCTGAGAAGAGATGATAACCCTGGAGTATTTGCAATGATAGACAGGGAGGAAAACCTGAGGGAGTAACTTTTAATTGCATATTTAATTTATCTTGCTGAAAAATGAATCTCATATTTAGAATAAAGTAAAATTGCATAAAGATTAAAATATTGTCATCCAAATAATTTATTCTGACTTTTTTATGGGATTATTAGAATAACACAGCATCTACTTCTGCATTATTTTACAGTGCTAAGACAACCACCATTCTACTTTATAGCAGTAGTTAGGAAATAAAATGTGTCTTTTCCTAATATTCTTACTAATTTGTGATAAATAACTTTATCAAAGTCTCTCTGAAAAGCTTGTAGACATCATCTTGGAACTATCAGATTTATATTTAATGCAGCTAAGATACAAATTTTGAGTTGGCTTTTTGCTTTTCTGGTCAATGTGATGTTAATGTAAATTACAACCATGAACACTCAGTAAGTGCTCTATATGTGTTTCCTCATTGGATGGAGCTTAAGAAATTGTTTTCTTTAAACTAATGAACATTACTATTTTTTCCCAAGGGCATTTGTCCTAAGAACTTTTTTTTCAAACACCCTTTAGAGAAAAAGGGAACAGATATAAAAATACAATTCAGCTAAAGTCCTTTGTACAAGTGTAGATAGATAATTTTAGAAGTTACAATGTAAGAAATGATCACTATTTAATAGAAGAGAACATCCTCTCACTGAGAATATAGACCAAGGAGGCATGAACTATCATTGACAGTAATTTGGGGATGAAAATAGCTGTAAGGGAATGTGATAACTGAGGTCTGTTAGAAATTTAGCTTAGCTATTTAGTACACTCCATTCAGAATTCTGTGAGCTGTAGTCATGAGTTTCAGAAAACAGTACACAGAATTATGAAAATGGATAAAGTCACAATCCATCTTCCACCACCTTAGGCTACTTTAAAAGATGCAGCCCTTGGGTCACAGGAGAGAAGAATCTTTGTGGCACAGGAGGTCCTATACTCTGAATTTATCACAGTCTTGGTCCAAGGGAAGTAGAGAAGTAATGTAAAGAATGGAAATTGTTTTCTTTAACTTTTCCAGCCTAAAGTAAATATTTCAGGGAAAGTCTTTTCCATTCTTCACCAAAATCTTAGAACTATTTCCTTATGATGAAAATATTTGATTTGGTTTCTTTTGTTTTACCTAAAGGTAGTAAAGATGTTAGCTCACTAAATTTGTGGTGAATTACTGGGTTAATAATATCCCTTAGTTACTGCAGACTGATCAGGTCTGCAACCTTCCAAATGAGTTTATGGTGAAGGCTAAATAAAAAGAGGCAAATGGAATTATTTCAGGGCTCCAGGAGGATCAAAGCCCTCTCAGAATTCAAGATTCTGTCAGGAATAAGACCAAAAACCTTCCCTGGGTGACCGGTATTTATTTGGTTATCAGAAGGGAGGGGAGTACTCAAAGAGAGCAGAATCATGTCAAGAAAATGTAGCTCATTTCTTTCCATTTCATAGGCTACACCTTGACCTAACATTTTTACGAGTCAAGGACTTCTCCAAGTAAGGTTTTAAATTAATCCAAATAAGGATTAAGTTAATCCCACCAGGAGTGAGATGCCTGAGGCTATAGAATTTGTCTAGTTAAGATGGATCCTTATGTCCTTGGCTGTGATCTTATCTTATTCTTTGAGGCTTTCCAGATCATCTGCCATTACAGGTTTTAGTAGGGATTAGTGTCTCACAGAGGTTCGTTTACTATGAGTCCAGACAAGTGGCCTAGGCTTTGGACAGATTCACAAGTAAACATAAAATGCCAATTGGTTAATTTAAGTCCTCTGGGCTGCTCCATCAGTGAATCCCATAGTAAGTATCTATAACTATGTATTGCTGCAGTGTGGATCTGGAATGTACCTTGAAGGCCTGTTGGTTAAATGATTTGTTCCCAGTCCATGTTGCTGTTTGGAGGTAGTAAAGCCTTTAGGAGGTGGTGCCCAACGGGAGTTTGTTGGGGACACACACTTGAAGGGGTTAGAGGGACGCTGACTTACTCCTTTTCCTCTTTTTACTTGTTAGCCTCAAGAGGTGTAGTTTTGCTCTACCATGTGCTCTGTGCCGTGATCAGCTGTCTCACCACAGGCCCAAAACCAACAGGATGAACAGAGAATGGAGTGAAACCTCTAAAATGTGAGCCAAAACAAACGTTTACTTTTTATAAGTTAATTGCCTCAAGCATTTGTTATAGTGACTGTAAACTGCTTATCACAATTGTAGACTCTGGGGTGACACAATGAAAGATCAAGGTCTGGTTTGCCTATGGATTTTTGGCTAAAATTTATGGGCAAATATTAAGGTCCTCAAACACTGGAAATATAGTGCTCCATAAAGACATACATTCCTCCTCCTAAGCCAGTTATAACAGGGCAGAGGAAACAAGGTAGTTATGCAAGAGATTAAAAGGTCAATCTCTTGGAAATTTCATTCATTCATTCAAGTAGCATTCACAAGAATAAAGACATCAAACATCAAGCTGGAAGGTATTGGGCTGGAAATTTAGCATATAAAAACCATAGAATATATAGTTACTGCCCTCAAACTATGCTACTATTAGATGTAAATTTTGAGATTGTTTTTCTAAGTGTATGTTTGTTTATGCATAAACCCACAAGACAGTTTTTATATTATGAAAATGCTATATATTGGGTTAATTTGTTTTAAACACTGATGTTTGATTTGTTATAGTCAGAAATGAAAATATCTGATTCTCCCATGTACTTTAGTTTCCATTTAAAATGTATAATTTTACTATTTTGAATCTAAATAAATACTTTTAACGGGGCTTTGAAAAATATTTGCTTAATTTAAAAACATCCTGGAAAAATTTAAGGTGCATATATAAACATCATGTTTATTTTTCCAGAATTAGATTTAAAGTCTTCCCAAATATGAAATATTTTTATAAATTAAAGATATACATGTATACATATACACATATGCACATTTGTGTGTGTGTGGCAAACGTAATGACGTAGTATGATAGTGAATGAATTGGGTGTGGTGGTTCAAGCCTGTAATCCCAGAACTCAGGAGGGTGAGGCAGGAGGATCATTGTGAGTTCGAGACATACCTGGGCTACAAAGTGAGCTCAAAGCCAGCCTGAACTGCATGGGGAGACCCTGTCTCAAAAAGCCAAAAAATAAAAGGTTTTAAAAGATAGTGAATGAAGAGGTAGAACTTATTAGTTATATATATATATTTGCTCGCTAAATTCAGGTACAACCAAGAATCATTTTTTGGAACTTGCTAATCTTAGTATTTTAGGACCACTTTCTTGTACCTCCTTGCCATCAGTGGATTAAAGAATAGTTCCTTTGTGTGAGGAGCATACCAAATGTTGAAGACCAGATATATCTGGGCTAGATTCTAGACAAACACTTTCTTACAATTGCAACTTGAGCTCGTAATTTTAGTATTTCTGAAACAATTTTTACTTTATTTTGTTTTTCTTTTTGACACAGGGTTTTACTTTGTATTCAGGCTGGCCTTGATCTCACTATGTAGCCCAGACTGGTCTTGGACTTGCAGTGATCCTCTTCACCAAAGCTCCTGAGTGCTTGGATTATAGGCCTGCATTACCACAGCCAGCTGTGATAGAATGTTTTAATGGTGGATCACACTGCCTAAGAAAGTTTATATTCTATGAAAATGTCAATATACAAAACAAATGCAACATAAAAAGTAGATAAAGTGAGCTCAAGGCACCTGTCTCAGATTTACTTTTCATGTAAAGTTCGCTAGAAAAAAGTGCTTATAAAGTAGCATCTATATTTGCTTTTTGTGTATATTATTAGGAATATATCTCTCCTTTACAGTACAGTTATATCTAAGTGCTAAAAGTTATTCCTACTTAGGAATTATTTTCACTTTATTCTTCACTAGTAATAGTAAATGCTATTCTGTGAAATAGCAATAAGCAAATTTTCTCTCAGTAAACAGATCTGAAATTTGTATATTCCAATTATTTTTGTATGCTTTTGAGAGGTTTTATGGGTTCTGATCTTTTCATTTTTTTTTACTTTTATTAATACATGTTTGCCATATGTAATGACTACAATCATTGTAGGAAATTAGCGTATGTAAATAACACATATTGATTCCTACAAAGTAGGCTCAAGGCCAGCCTGAACTGCATAGTGAGACCCTGTCTCAAAAAGACAAAAAAAAAAAAAAAAAAAAAAAAAAAAAAAAAAAAAGAGATACAGTCATACCATCTTCTGCCTAAAGAGGGAGGAGGAGAGAATAGAGGTGATAAAGCATATGTTAGATAGATAAAATATAAATAAGGGTGGAAATACAGTAATACCTCTGTTCATGAATGCTACTGTTTACAAACAATTTGGTTCATGAACAGACAAGATTTTGCTTCCATTTTCAAACTCTGTATCAGGTGAGGAACATGAATGCAGCCATCTTCCTCAGAATCTGCAATGAATTAAGTTTGTGAACGAGGTACCACTGTAAAGTCATCTCTTGAAATTACGTGCTGAGTGATGTGGGAGAGGCGTTGGCTAACAGGTGAAATGCTTGTGATCAGTATTGTATAGTGTCATTGCTCCTAATCTAGGTCATAACTTATATAGATAAAGTTATATTTAGGTTTATAAAGACACATAAATAAAAATACACTAACATATAGACATATCACTGTTGCAATTAATAAAGATGTTTTAACTTTAAGTAATAATAAAAATAAAATATTCTCACTATTTCTTGGAAGAAGCATTTTCTGAATAGGATAAATGTTGATTTTTTACAATGATATTAATGATGATTCCAGGTATACTACAGTTTGTAGTATACCTGTGAAGTATCTTCTCACAAATAGTTAAAGGTACCCCTTTATTGCAAAGGAATTTCACCATAGTATTCTTAATTGTATAGGAATTATATACGGAGTTTTATAATTGCTTCCCTTAAGTGAGTTGATTTGCATAAAGTGCTTAAGGTTTAGAAAAGTTCCTGACACATAGTAAGCAATCACTGCATGTTACCTCTACCTAATTATCATTGTAATCATCATCACCAACATCATTACTGTTGTTATAAAAGGGAATAATGTATTTGGATTGCTAAATTGTGTAAAACGTTGATGTATGATTATTGATATCATTATGGTTTTGTAATAGTTTGAAAAATACTGCATTTGTTACTAACTTTTTATATTAATCATGAAAATTTCAATGTCATATTCAATGTCAAGATACTGGCCAATGTTAATACATTTGATATCATATGTCTACCACATTTAGTGTCATGAGAATGCCACTGTAACTCAGCCTTAACTGGACATAACAAATGGCTGCTGTAGTGTGTGCCTAGTTCCCATCTGCGTCTGGCAGTAGTGTCTGTCTGTGTTTTAATAAGCATAACTTTAAAATAACTATTTTACCTTTCTGAGGTGAATTATTATTCATCAAAGTAACACTAATTATAATAGATTCATTTGATAATAATGTGAATGTCATCTATATTTCCATAAAATTTCTATTGCAATCATTATTCACACATTATTGTCATAAAGTATATGAATGGCAGAAAGTATATCGTTAATCTGTCTAAAATATTTTGTCTTATATAGCTTTTTTCTAATAAAAAGTTCACTTTTTCTTTTATTTCCAGGTTAGAATTTCTTTGATAATAGCAGATGAGATTTGAATGGTGCCCAAATATGAAGGGATAATAATAAGTAATGACCTTTGAGTTATTCATTTGTAAACAACTGAAAATATGTCATAAAAACTTTACTTATGTGAATTTGGCCTTTGACAGTGAAATATTTTGCTTCAGGCATTAAGCAGGAATGATCACCTTCTATTATATTACTAGTAAAAGATGTTGACATTTCAATATGTAAATACTAACTCCGTATCAGTAAACTTCAACCCAGAATAGCAAAACCACCCATGCTAACATTGTTTGCTATAAATGTAAAACATGATAAGGCTTACATATTCATTCCACACTTCCCAAATGTCTTACCACACTGAACTGGAATAAATAGAAGTCATCTTAATTTTATTGTTTTTATTCATAGTACTTTTTAGAGACCACACAATTTTCCTAGTCTCAGTTGCTAAAAGTTACCCTAAACGTAGTTTTGGACTAAGTATGAATGTGAGCTATGAGGTGTGAAAAATCAACATGTAGTAGTAAGGATGGACAAATGTGGTGTTTCCTGGTTGCCTCATAGAGTCTGAATGAAAAGTAGAACCCTTATTGTATAATGGAAATAGGTGAATTACATTTTTTTGCCATTATCAAAGCAAATCGCCACGTTGCATATATTTTAAATGAATACATATTCAAATATAACTAAAGTTTTTGAACTTTAAAGGGGTAATTTATCTTCACAATATTCTTTATAATTAGCTATTTCAGGATAATGATTATGTCTTTGAAAAATATGAGTTCTAAGTTTTACTATTCTCATTTACCACAGAATATAATATTTACATGGCATTTAAAAAGTACAGACATGGTCATTTCTGGGAAATAGAGATGTTATGAATATTGTAGCCTGTAATTCTTCTGACCTTCTGGTCATTTTGTTCCATCTTAGAAAAGCCAAGACTTGACCTTGATTTTATGGATGCTAGCAAATCACTAGTCACTTTTTTTAAGCTTATGAATACAGAGTGCCAAACCATATTTAGGAAATAATAAACTGATATGGATCTTCATTCCTTGAGGGGAACAGCCCTATGTTATTCTTCAACTTGATTTAAAACTAATGAGCTTTTTTATATTCAGAGGAGAGTTTTGGTGAAAGTATTTATTCATCTACTAACAAAATCTTTACTTCAAAATTGCAAATGACAAAAGACATGACAAATGCAAATCTTAGGTCCCTAGCTCTTGAATTTAATTGTTGGGTGAATATTTTTCATACCTGATCTGATTTTATAGTATCCCCATAGCACAATTTCTTTCCTACCTTAAACCAAGAGTTTTGTGATAAATATGGACACACAAACTGTGATCTGATAAACAGACTAGAAAGATAGCATATGATAAAATATTTGTGAAATAAAGCTTGATTATACTGTATTAGCTGCGCCTCCTCAGTGTAGGTTCTAGAAAGCCGTTTTTTCTCATGTAACTGCATGGGAGTATGTAACAGCATAAATAAGGATTTAGCTACATAAAGTTCAGACATGAGTTTCAAACATATTTTGTCAATAGTGTGAAAAATAAAGTTTTATATAAATAATATTTAGCTACTGTAATCAACCAAACTCAACATATGTCTCTTAACAATTAGAGGTTTTACTTTTTTCTTTCTTCAAATATAATTACATATAAGGTTGACTTTTTATAAAAGAATAATTCAATGGATTGTTATCATTGTTAGACTGTTCAGTAGTATCTAAAACTTTTATTTTATCCTTAAATTACTATCTCTCTCCTTTGTCAACAAAACATTTGGAAGAACCAATAATTTAAACTATTTCCCTCAGTTAGAAATATGAAGTTTCTAAGCAGTTATGTACAATGAAGTTATTTTACAATTTAACATAATAAAAATAAAAATCTTGTCTTCCCCTTTTAAATTATTCTGAGTCTATTGTTCTATTTGTTTGCATCTGGGACTCCAGCTAGCATTCCCTTTGGTTTTGTGATAATGAGTCAAAGAAAAAAAATGCCTTGAGAAAGACTAAATTTGCATGTCTGTATATGGGTCCATACATCTACAATTCGAAGATATCAATGGATAAAGCAACAACTACTGTTGAGACCATATCACCTTGTCTATAGATTAGTTGTGATTGTACTATTTTCTATGATAATGGGTGTCTGTTTGTCAATATGTTTTTGTACTTTTATGTTTCTAAAATAAAAAAAAAATAAAAA
>PVLD010024086.1:0-26129 GCA_004027595.1 Dinomys branickii | reverse complement strand
GCCAAAATGTTTCCTACTATAAGTAGGACTAAATGTCCTTTCTAGCTTTTACAAATTTATATAGAACTTGAGCTGGACAGTGGACTAATTTGAAGTATTGGGAGATACATACCATTAGAATTGTTTTTAAGTTATTAAGATTTTGTCCATTTTTAAAGATTATATCATTGTGGTAACTGAAGAATTCATCCTAGGATATGTATAATCAAGTAGTCTTGGCTACTATTGGCTGGTGATTTCAATTATGATTGAAGTGATGAAATCTTTGCATTCTCTCTACTGGTTGCCATAGTTTTAGGCGTATTTATATGGGTAATAGTTTAAAAAATTGATTTGTAGCAGTACAAATATTTATATAAATACATAATAAAGTGCCTTTGATTATAGTTATTTGTAATACAATATTTACAATGCATGGAGCCTAAGATACTTGTTTTACTATTTTAAAAATTACTTGAGAGGGCCTGGGGGTACAGCTCAATGGCATAAGAGCTTGCCTGGCAAGCGCAAGGTCCTGAGTTCGATCCCTGGTACCGGGAAAAAAAAAATTACTTGAGAAACCTAAATTCTCAGCCCTTGTCCTGTTAGCAGATTTGCCAAACTTTAAACTTGCAGCTAGTGAATGGATTTTAGAGAGTTGACATTGTTTACCCTTTATCTCTAAGCATATGTTACTCATCATTTCCTTTCATCTTTAGAATTTTGTACTGTTCTCCAAAGCTTATACTACATAATAAAAGAATCTTGTCGAAGTAAAAATGAACAGGTTGCCTGGCTGGTTGCTAGTTTCAAAGGTGGCCTCTCTCATTTTCCCTTCTGGTTGGGGACGCAGTACTCATCTGTTAAGTTGACAGATACATAGAGGCATTTTAAGTTAATTTTATTCATTATAGCTCAGATTTACCATCACTAGATAATCATAAGGTTTACTCTTTTGAAACACTTCATATTCACTTTAGTCATTGAGCAGATTTTATTCCTAAGAATTTTCACCTAGTTGATAGGTGTGGTGATGCACGCCTGTAATCCCAGCATTGGGAGACTGAGGGAGGAGAACCTCTGTGGGTTTGGGGCCAGTCTGTGTTATAAAATGAATTCATGGCCAACCAGACCTACATAGCAAGACCCTGTCTCAAAAAACTAAATATAAAAAAAGAATTGCACCTTAGTATGTTTATTTTTAGCCTGTTATAAAAATAATTTTAAAGGGGCTGAGGGATGTAAGCAGTGGTAGAACACTATCTCCCATGAATGAAATGCCCTGGTACCACCCCCTCCCCCAAATTGTAATTTTTATAGCCTTGGATTTGTATTCTGCTTCTTAAAACTATCTGAGGGTTTTTTTTTAAATGAAAAACTCTAAAGAAGTACATAGTCTCCATTAAGATTGTGCGTCCGAGCTGTCTCTTCTTTCTCTTTTTCCTCCTTCTCCTCCTCTCTCCCTCTCCCTCCCTCCTTCCCCTTCCCCTGCCCCTCCCCTCCCTTCCTCTCTCCCTGCTTTCCTTCCTTCCTTCCTTCCTTCCTTCCACTGATCACATCCTCTTCAGTTTTGCTGTTAACAGTCCTTGGACTCATATTTCATACTAATATTAGCATTTCTATCCTTGGCAGCTCCCTTGCCCCCAGTACTTTTGCTTGAGTACTTGAGAGTTTTCACCATTAATTGTTTTTATTTCATTTATGTTTTCAGGCTCTTCTATTTTTTGTTTTTGTTTATTCTACTGGGGAACCCAGGACTTTGGCACTGAACTACATCTCTAGCACCTTTTCTATTTTTGAGATAGGGTCTTACTAAGTTGTCCAGGCAGGGTTGACACTGGAGACCTGCATGCTTCAGTGTCCCAGAGTGCTGAGATTACAGGTATGCACAGTCACACCCAACATTAAGCATTTGTTTCCATAATGAGTATTTATGAGGTGCTTGTATTTTAGCCATTTTCAGGGTGTTATTTTACTTGCTTTATTATTTGGAACCTGCTTGCCCATTAGGACAGGGTTTTAATTCAGTCAGTGTTAATTAGAAATGTAAAAAACAAAACCTATTAGAAGAAAGAGATACCTTTTTTTTAAAAATTTTTTTAAACAGGGTCTCCCAGTGTAGTTCCTGTTGTCCTTGAACTTGTTGTATAGTGTAGGCTGGCCTTGAACTCACAGTGATCCTCCTGCCTGAGCCTCCCAAGTGCTAGGATTATAGGGATGTGCCACCATGCCCAGCCCAAGGAGGGATTTAAATAATTTTTTCTACTTGGCCTGCTGGCTCATACCTGTGAACCCAGCAGTTGAGAGTCTGAGGTTAGACCCCACCAAAAGTAAATCTGTTGTATTTTAGCCTGTGGCAAGTCTGTGGCCTATCTGAGAAACTTAGTGAAACCTTGTCTCCAAAAACAAACAAGCAAACAAATAAATAAAAAGGTTTTTTCACAGTGTCATCATAAAAGAAGTAGCCTTTATTATTTTGTTTTCCCCTGCACAAAAAGAAGAAATCATAAGGATTTCTTAGGAAATCCAGGGAGAATTATTTATTTTCAAGGAAGATTTTTAACAGTGTTACCAGTTTGAGATGGAGCAGTAGTGAATGTAGACATCTAATTTTTGTTTATATTGTGTCAACTTTTATAAGCCAAAAAATGGGTTTTTCAGTGGTGCTGCAGCAAATACCAGCTGCTCTCTTTTAACATAATCATTTTTCTTCATAGGGAACTGACTCTCTTTTGGAGTAAGCTGCAAAGAAGAATTGACCCTTCCTTAGATACTTTCTTGGAGCGTTGTCGTCAGTTTGGTGTCATAGCTAAAACACAGCAGCATTTGTTTTGCCTGATTAGAGTTATACAAACTGAAGTGAGTAACTTACTATGCTTTCTGTGCTCATTGTGGTAAACGGAAAAGAGTGAAGTGAAGACCATCTCCCCAGGGTATGGGGAAGATTGTATTTTTTTTTGCCTGTCATTTTAATCACCTTGTGTCTTTTCCTAGAATGGTGTTCTATATTTTATACAGACATATTTGCTTGCTAATTAACATAGTGATTATAAGTGAAGAAAACATGATCACATTTTTAGGTCATTAGCAGAGTAGTACATTTACCACATTCTAGAGTGATAGAATGGATAACAAGTTAGGTATTTTCAGGAAGTATTTTCAGGATATATCCTAAAGTGAAATAAAGTGACGTACACAAAGCCTTATTCTCTTTGAGTTCAGCAGTATAAGGGCCGGGCTTGGGATGAATCTTATGCTTTGCTCTACTTTGTTTTTAATGTCTCTTTATGACTGAGCTTTCCATATGCCCATATCTGTAATGGCTCATGGTTGTGTTCTATTGTGTTACCTGATAACATTCAAGGGTAGTTTTTATTAAAATCAAACCACATTTATATATTTGAGACTCACCCTCCAAGTCACTTTACATATGTTGAATTGTAAGATGTGTTTTTCACTGAAGAAGGAAAGTGTAAAATGGATGCCAGAAACAAACTGGTGTCCAAACAAGTTAGCAGATAATTGTTTCTAGTCACTGTTAGTTTCTTGTCACAGAAAGAACAGTTTCAAACAACTACAGATTTAAAAAGTTGCTAGGTGTGGTGGCGCATGCCTGTAATCCCAGCACTCAGGAGGCTGAAGCAGACCCTGTCTCAAAAAGACCAAAAAAAAAAAAAAAGTAGTTTTATATCTGGCTTTTAAAGAGTTTTGTTTTAAAATCTTTAACAGAGATACTAATTTTCTACCTCTGTATAACAATTTACAATAAACTTAGTGCTTGAAACAATACCTATTTGTATTAGCTGCCAGTTTTGTAGATCAGAAATCCAGAACAATGTGGCAAGGTTCTCTGCCCTTAGTATCCTAAGGATAAAATTAAAGTGTTGGCCAGGGTAGGATCTTACCAGAGGCTTTCTGCAAAGTCTGTATCTAAGCTCATTCTTCTTGTTGACAGATTACAGTTTAGTTCCTTGTGGTTGTAGGAATACTGTCCCCTGTTTTCTTGGTGGTGTCCACCAAAGCCTATTCTAAACTAAGGGAAGCTACCCTCATTTCTTGCCTCAATTTCTAAGCAGCAAAAATAGAGCACCCCTTCTTGTGCTTTGAATCTGATGACCTCTATTTCTGACTTCTACACATAGACTTAAAAAGTATGCGTGATTAGCTCAACCGTACCTTTATAACCTGCTTTTCTTAAGGTCAGCTGAATGGAACTTTAATTACATCTGCAAAGTTCCTTTTACCATGATATGATAACAAGAATGCTATATTTATAGAGTCTAACCACACTCAAATCTAAGATATTTTATGAAAGTAAGAATCAGTAAGGGGGTAAAAAAAAAAGAGTTAGTAGGGATCAGTCACTTTAGAATTCTGCTTACCAGGGCTGGGAATATAGCTCAGTGGCACAACCCCTGCCTGGTAAGCACAAGGTCTTGAGTTCAATTCCCCACTAATAAATAAATAAATAAATAAAAAAGACGGAAAAGAAACTAGAATTCTGCTTACGATAAGAAACCTCAGAAAACGGGAAAGCTGCAAGATGGTTAGAGACAGTGAGTTTTTGAAACAGGCTAAGGAATTTTTTTGTCCACCTATAGGATCAGAGTCATTTGTCTTGAATATAAGTCTAGAGCACTTTCTACCGTAGTCCTGACTCATATATTTAGCCTAAAAGACAGGAGAAATATGAACTGTTAAATAACCGGGTCTGTGTGTAGAATCCCTTTCAAAATCTGACTCTAAGTTGGTGAGTTGGCTTGCGCCTATAACCCTGCTACTTAGAGGCTGAGGCAAGAAAATGCCAACTATAAGACCAGCTGGCACAACATAGTGAGACTCCATCTCAGAAACAAAAACAAGTGGTGCATGCCTGTAATTCTAGCCACTTGGTAGGCAGATGTAGGAAGATAGTAAGTTCAATTAATGAGACCCTATTTAAAGCGCTGTGGATGTAGCACAGTGATAGAGTGTTTGCCTAACATGAATAAACCTGGGTGGGTTTAATACCCACTACCACAAAAAATAATAAATTGAGGCATGAGCTCTTTTAAAGGGAGAGAAAGGCTCTGCATCAGCTCTCATCTGGTTCTATTGTAAATGGCTGATATACCACAATGGTAGTGACCCAAAATAGATACTTCTTTTACATATAGGAATGTAGTTCATGAAATAGGCCCATTTGCTTTATCTGCTTCACTTGTCAGAAATACAGGTTCCTTTTATGTGCATGAGTACATAGCTTCCATTTCATGTTCTAAGACCTACCTATTCCAATCCTAGATATAATGTTTCCATTCCAGATAGCAAGAAGGAAGAGGTGGGGGAGGGCAAACCATAGTGTGGCATACCATTTTCCAACTCTCCCAAAGACACATACATGTTGCCATCTCTAGCTTCCAGAAGAGCGAGGAGTTATGTTCATTATGGATGACTTTGTAACTGAATAAAACCAGGTGTTCTGTTTTTGTAGAAAAAGGGAAAGAACTTAGGGAAGTAACTATTACTCTTGGGATGGATAAGGTGAATGATATTGATGAGGCTGTGTTAGTGTTTTGTCTTTGCAGTAGGCAGTCAGATGTCATGGAAAGGTCTTTACTAGTGCATCTTTTATTTTCTGGCCTTTGGGTTTTTTTTAAGTAAAGAGTTTAAACTAGATCATCACTTAAAGGTGATTAGAGCTATTAAACTTTGAATCTGTGATATAAGAAAGTCATAAATGGAAGGGATGACTTGAGAATTTAGGGTGTATCTTAGAACTAAAATTAGTGTTGCAGAATGAATATAGATGTGGTTATGTTTTGAGGTAAAATACATAAGGAAGAGGATAATCTTGAAGTCAGCTTGTATGCCCAGGCAACCCTTTTTGATGAAATAAATCATGGTACTACTATTGGAAAATGGGACTTCGTCTAGTTTATCACTTCTAAGTAATAAAAGAGCTGAAAATCAGAGATATGTGACTCATAAGGTTAGATACCTTGTTCATAGCTGTCTAGGCTAGACAATGGACTTCTTGATTTAATAGCATGATGTGATATAAAATTATTTATAAGTATGAGCAAGAGGGCTTGGAGAAAGTAAAAATAAATTTGAAAAGAATTCACAAGTCCTCAATAAATTACTTTTGGAAGCCTGTGAGGCCAAATGCAACAAATGTCCATTCTTTTGTTTCTTTTTCCTCTTCCTCCTCTTCTGTTCTTCTTCTTCATTTTTTTCTCATTCTTTCTTAAACAGCTGAATCTGGTAGAGATGATAAAATTTATGAAATCATTTATGTTTTTCCCAGAGAGCAATAACTAGAAATACCACTTTATGTTCTAAGCAGATCGACTAAGAAGTTACTGGCTAAAGGATTGGTGAATAAATTAGAAACAGGATATGGAATATGGAGCTCAATTTTGAAGAGATTGATGGCTTTTGAACCAGGAAGCTGAGAGAATAAGAGTGGGTTGACACATTATATCAAGGATGTATGGAAAATAGCCAAGTCAGCTGAAGGTTACAGTCAATATAGGATATAGTTGAGGCATGAGTAAATCTTTGCTGCTCTGCTTACTAGTTGGTAGCATTGGACAGTGTAAGCTTCTGAGCCTTGGTTTCTTTATGAGGATAATGGTGATAATAGCATATCACCATTATGTTTATAGTTATTTATGTTTAGTGTTTATTTATTTAAAATGATCCCCAACACAAAATAATTGCTTAGCAGATTGTTTATAATGTTCTGTTGAATACTACATTTTATTATGTGCCAGCATTGTGTCAATTACTTTATATTCTTTTTTTTTTCTTTTCTCTCCGTCTCTCTCTTTTTGTTCTTTTTCGGGGCTTGTGATTGAACCCAGGGCCTTATGCATGGTAAGCAAGTGCTATACCAGTGAGCTGCACCTCCTCCATTTGTGGGGGTTATTTGTTTTATTTAGACAGGGTCTTGCTATGCAATTCAAGCTGGCCTCAGACTCACAGTAATCCCCCGGCCTTGGCCTCCCAAGTGCTGGGATTACAGGCATGCACCACCGCCCCAGCCTTGCACCCCCTCTTTGAGACAGGGTCTTGTATATGGCCTCGACTGGTCTAGAGCTCATGATCCTCCTACCTCAGCTCCCCTCACTGCTAGGATTATAAGCATATGGCACTACACTTACTTATCCTCTCCCCTAGGAGAGAATCTAATAGTATCACTTCTGTTATCATTCTACTGAGGAAGAAACTGAGGTTTAAAGAAGTTGAGAAGTGATCCCTGTAGCGAAATAGAGTTCAAAAGCCATCAGAGTTGCCAGGCATGGTGGCACATGCCTGTACTCCCAGCGCTTGGGAGGCTGAGGTAGGAGAGTCACCTTGAGTTTGAGGCCAACCGGGTCTACATAAGCAAGTTCAAGGCCAGCCTGCTCTACATAGTGAAACCCTGCCTCAAAACAAAACAAAAAAGATCGAAAGCTATCAGAGTCTGGTTCTAAAACTGTATACTTTCAGCTACTGCCTTTTAAGTCATTCTGTGATATGATTGTGGGGTTTTTTGTTTTGTTTTGTTTTTTGTTTTTTTGAGACAGGGTCTCACTATCATTTACAGGCCTTAAGCTCACTTTGTAGCCCAGGCTGGTCTCGAACAGTCCTCCTGTCTCAGCCTCCTGAGTGATAGGAGTACAGGCATGTGCCACCACACTCGGCATTCCTGGGTTTTGTTTAGCTCATGCTATTTTTATATTTCATTTCAGCCTCTCAGATAAAAAAAATTACCTGTATACATTAATCTTCTATCACATGTAATCAAATCTTCCTCAGCTTTTACTCATTTGAGAGGATCTGATGTTACCGAAATACTTTCTAATTTGTTATTTTTCTATGGAAAGCTGAGATTCAGTACATTTATGACTATAAAGTAGTAATTTTTTTCAGGAAAATATTGGGCTTTTGGAAAATTTGAGTATTCAGAATATCTGGAGTTCTTTAAATTGAATTTACTTTAGATTCATTTCTATACTTGTGTTTCCTTTTTCCCTATTTTAAGCCCTATTCTTTTTCACCCAGCTTATCACCATTCCTTGAATCCTTCACTGACATTTTTTTATCCTGTATTCCTTTGAATTCATGTGCATTTATTGATTATGATTTGGGCACATAGATAAATTCCATGAGGATTGTTTTAATATATGGTGCCTTAGAAAGTTGGATACTCTATAAATACACATTATTATTCATGGCTGTAGCATTTAATCCAGTCCTTTGCATGTTGAGACAAGAAGGATCTAAATGCAACTTCCATTAAGGAAGATTTAAATTGAAATTTAAGAATTCTGAAGGTTTTGAGAAGCTGAAATATCCATGGAAATTAATGTAATTTCTTTATATATGAGAAAAAAGTGACTTTTCCTGTCTTTTTTTACAGGCACAAGATGCTGGTGTTGGAGTGTCAATTTTACTGTGTGTCAGAGCTCTTCAACTTAGATCAAGTGAGGATGAGGAAATGAAGGCCTCAGTTTGTAAAACAATTTCCTGTCTTTTACCAGAAGATTTAGAAGTTAGACGAGCCTGCCAGCTTACAGGATTCTTAATTGAGCCCAGTTTGGAAGGATTTAATATGTTGGAAGAATTGTATTTGCAACCAGATCAAAAATTTGATGAAGAAAGCGCACCAGTTCCAAATTCTCTCCGATGTGAGCTCCTGTTAGCTTTAAAAGCCCACTGGCCTTTTGATCCTGAATTTTGGGACTGGAAAACCTTAAAACGACACTGCCACCAACTTCTGGGACAAGAAGCCTCTGATTCTGATGATGATTTAAGTGGCTATGAAATGTCTATCAATGATACAGATGTTTTAGAGTCATTTCTCAGTGACTATGATGAAGGTAAAGAAGATAAACAATATAGGAGAAGAGATTTAGTAGATCAGCAAAAGGAGAAGAGAGACAAAAAACCCATTGGTTCTTCTGAAAGATACCAAAGGTGGCTTCAGTACAAGTTTTTCTGCTTGTTATGTAAGCGGGAATGTATAGAAGCCAGGATTCTCCATCACTCTAAGATGCATATGGAAGATGGCATTTATACCTGTCCAGTTTGCATTAAAAAGTTCAAGAGAAAAGAAATATTTGTTCCTCATGTGATGGAACATGTTAAAATGCCACCAAGCAGAAGGGACCGCTCTAGAAAAAAATTACTGTTGAAAGGTTCTCAAAAGGGTGTTTGTCTCAAGAGCCCCTCTTTAACCCTGGGGAATCAGTCATTGAATGAACAAGCCAAAGGAGAGTCTCATGAATATGTCACATTCAGCAAGTTGGAAGATTGCCACCTGCAAGACAGAGATTTGTACCCATGTCCTGGTACAGACTGTTCTCGTGTATTTAAACAATTTAAATACTTAAGTGTGCATCTTAAAGCTGAACACCAAAATAATGATGAAAATGCCAAGCATTACTTGGATATGAAAAATAGGAGAGAGAAGTGTACTTACTGTCGACGACATTTCATGTCTGCTTTTCACCTGCGAGAGCATGAACAAGTGCATTGTGGTCCTCAACCTTATATGTGTGTATCTATTGATTGCTATGCTAGGTTTGGATCAGTGAATGAACTACTTAATCATAAACAAAAACATGACGATCTTCGTTATAAATGTGAATTAAATGGCTGTAATATTGTTTTCAGTGACTTGGGACAGCTTTACCACCATGAAGCACAACATTTTAGGGATGCATCTTACACGTGTAATTTTCTTGGCTGTAAAAAGTTCTACTATTCCAAAATTGAATACCAGAATCACCTCTCAATGCATAATGTTGAAAGTTCAAATGGAGACGTAAAGAAATCAGTGAAACTCGAAGAATCTGCAGCAGGTGAAAAGCAAGATTGTGTTGATCAGTCCCATCTGGTTGACCAAAATGATAAGTCACAATTACCTGAAGATCTTTTCTGTGCAGGACCAGCTAGTTCTCAGATAGATGCAGAAACTGCAGAAAACCTGAAAGAAAACAGTGACAGTAATTCTAGTGATCAGTTAAGTCATAGTTCTTCAGCATCAATGAATGAAGAGTTAATTGACACACTGGATCATTCTGAAGCCATGCAAGATATACTATTAGCTCATGAGAAAGTTTATGTGCCCTCCAATTTAAAGGAAAAATGCTCCAATGTGGCAGTTTGTTTTGATGGGACTAAATTTACCTGTGGTTTTGATGGATGCGGGTCCACGTACAAAAATGCAAGAGGTATGCAGAAGCATCTACGCAGGGTTCATCCATACCATTGCAAGCCCAAAAAAATAAAGACAAAAGATCTCTTTCCCTGTTTGGGTAATGAACATAATCAAACAACTGAAAAGTTTGATCCAGAACTTAAACCCAGCTCAGATACAAACAGTGACTCCCCAGATGAAGGTTTAGATCATAATATTCATGCTAAATGTAAACAAGAACATCAGGAATATTCCTCAGAAGTCTCCATTTGTGCTTCCAAAAGGCCATGTACAGAGGATACCATGTTGGAGCTTCTGTTACGTTTGAAACATTTAAGCTTGAAAAATTCAATAGCACATGGAACTTTCTCAGGTTCATTACAGGGGTACACTTCCAGTGGTGCTAAGTCTCTGCAGTCGGTCCCATCTACTATCTCAGACCTTAATTTTCAGAATCAAGATGAAAACATGCCAAGTCAGTACCTTGCCCAGTTGGCGGCTAAGCCTTTTTTCTGCGAGCTTCAAGGATGCAAATATGAATTTGTGACCAGAGAGGCTTTGTTAATGCATTATCTTAAAAAGCATAATTATTCAAAAGAAAAAGTCCTTCAGTTAAGTATGTTTCAACACCGGTATTCCCCATTCCAGTGTCATATTTGCCAAAGATCATTTACAAGAAAAACACATCTTAGGATTCATTATAAAAATAAACATCAAATTGGCAGTGACAGAGCACCTCAAAAACTGTCAGATAGTGAAAAATGTGATCATGAAGGCCCATGCTCAGTGGACAGGTTGAAAGGTGATTGTTCAGAACTTGAAGGTAACCCCAGCAGTAACTCTGAGAAGCCACACTGCCATTCTAAGAAGGATGAATGTAGTTCAGAAACAGATTTGGAGTCATCTTGTGAAGAAACTGAAAGTAAAATATCTGGTATTTCATCACCAATGGGGACTCATAGGGAAGAAGAAGGTAGAGAGGGGAGAGGTAGCAGACGAACTGTTGCTAAAGGAAACTTGTGCTATATTTTGAATAAATACCACAAACCATTCCATTGTATTCATAAAACTTGCAACTCCTCATTCACCAATCTAAAAGGCTTAATTCGCCATTATAGAACGGTACATCAGTACAACAAAGAACAGTTATGTTTAGAAAAAGACAAAGCAAGAACCAAAAGGGAGCTTGTAAAATGTAAAAAGATATTTGCCTGCAAATATAAGGAATGTAACAAGCGTTTTCTGTGTTCCAAAGCTCTCGCAAAGCACTGTAGTGACTCTCACAACCTAGATCATATGGAAGAGCCAAAAGTACTTTCTGAAGCTGAATCTGCAGCAAGGTTTTCATGTAACCAGCCGCAGTGCCCTGCTGTTTTTTATACATTCAGCAAGTTGAAACACCACTTGCTGGAACAGCATAATATTGAAGGAGAAGTACATTCAGATTATGAAATTCATTGTGATCTTAATGGCTGTGGCCAGATCTTCACTCACCGCAGTAATTACTCACAACATGTTTATTACCGACACAAGGACTATTACGATGATCTGTTCAGAAGCCAGAAAGTAGCAAATGAAAGGCTACTAAGGAGTGAGAAGGTATGTCAGACAGCTCAGGGCCACGAACATCAGACTACCAGGCGGTCATTTAATGCTAAAGCTAAAAAATGTAGCTTAATTAAAGAAAAGAAAGCTCCTATAAGTTTTAAAACGAGAGCTGAGGCCCTCCATATGTGCGTAGAGCACTCCGAGCATACACAGTACCCCTGCATGATTCAAGGCTGCTTGTCCGTGGTGAAGTTGGAGAGTAGCATAGTGAGGCATTATAAACGCACCCATCAGATGAGTAGTGCCTATCTAGAGCAGCAGATGGAGAACCTTGTTGTGTGTGTGAAGTATGGTACCAAAATTAAGGAGGAGCCCCCTTCTGAAACAGAGCCTTGTATAAAGAAAGAGGTCTGTATAAAGAAAGAAGAAAGCGCAAGCTGTGCATCACAGCACGCGGAGCGCAGCCATTGCCTGGGTGACCGTGATGTGCACACTGACTCTTCCCACCCAGGGGAGAGGGATGGCGGTCAAAAAGGATGTGCAGAAAGCAACCCTGTGTTTGATGCAGACACGCTGCTCTATAGGGGAACTTTGAAATGTAACCATAGTTCAGAAACCACTTCTTTAGAACAATGTAATATAGTTCAGCCTCCCTGTAAAATAGAAAATTCCATACCCAATCCCAATGGGACTGAAAGTGGGACTTACTTTACAAATTTTCAGCTGCCTTTACCAAGGATCAAAGACTCAGAAACTGGGCAGCATAATTCAGGGCAAGAAAACACTGTAAAAAATTCAGTCCACGTCTCAAAAGAAAATTATAGGAAGCATTCACAGCCCAGGTCATTTGATTTGAAGACTTACAAACCTATGGGATTTGAATCTTCATTTCTGAAATTTATTCAGGAGAGCGAAGAGAAAGAGGATGATTTTGATGATTGGGAGCCTTCAGAGCACTTAACATTAAGTAATTCTTCAACACCCAATATTGACTTAACTGGGAGTGTTCTGGCAAATAATACAATGAATGACAATGACCCTGAAGCCGACATACCTCATTCTTCCAATGAGTCTGCAATTGATGAGAACCTGACTGCAATCCCACCTTTAATAGTAGCGGAAACAACAACAGTTCCTTCCTTGGAAAATCTGAGGGTTGTGTTGGACAAAGCATTAACAGACTGTGGAGAGCTTGCCTTAAAACAGCTTCATTATCTTCGACCAGTGGTTGTCCTTGAAAGATCTAAGTTTTCCACACCAATTTTAGACTTGTTTCCAACAAAAAAGACAGATGAGCTTTGTGTAGGAAGTTCCTAAATAACAATTTTGTTTTAGAAACAGACTGGCTCCAACACTGCAACATGGAGACGATTGCCAACATGAACAAAGGCTGAAAACCAGCCACACCCATTGTTTAAGTTAGAATAGGCTGTGTATTTACATGAATGTATAATATCTATGTCAGCAGTATTGGCTGAGTCCATTAGCTCTCCAGTTGGTTTATTGATTGGGTTTTTGTTTTTGTTTCTGAAAAAAAAAAAATGGAACTGTACTCTTGTTTGGTGCTAATTAATACATCAAAATATACTGGGGCTTCCTTTTTCAAATTAAGTGTGCATGATTGTATATGGAACAAATACTAAGGTCCCAGGGTGGGAGGGCTAGGGAAAGGGATATGGAGTTCTTACTTGACTTGAATGTGCACCCAAGGGTGCTTTGTGTAATATATTGTACACTACAGCATCTTATATTTTTTGAGTTGAGTTTCAATAAATTACAGTTTTTCACCCACTATCTTGTTTATTCATTACAAGTTTTCATGCCATATATAAAGTAGAATTACACTTGTATTTTCTGGAACCTACAACCATTTTACTCCAGTGCTTTTTGTTAACCAGATAACTCAGATCAAGGTTTTTGATTTTTTTTTTTTTTTTTTGAAACAGTGTTTTACTATGTAGCCCAGGCCACCCTTGTTTTTTCTTTTTTTGTAGTTTGGGTTTTTTGTTTTGTTTTTTGGAGGGTGTTTTTTTGAGACAGGGTCTTATTGTGTAATACAGGCTGGACTTGAACTCAAGGCAATCCTCCTGCCTCAGCCTCCTAAATTGCTGGGATTACAAGAGTGTACCACCATGCCAAGCTCAAAGTTATTTTTGAATAACTCTTTGCCTTAAAATTTTTGTGGAAAGAAAATTCTGAGGTTGAGTAGTTTTGGTGTTAATTAATACATCAAAATATACTGTGGCTTCCTTTTTCAAATTAAGTACAAGATAAAGTATGCCAAGTGGAACATGACTGGGGGGTGGAGGAAGCAAATTCAAAGGCCTGTTTCCAGGGAACTAATTCTGCTGGTAGTAAAGGGGGATGAGGTTATTACAGAGACAGGCAGGAACCTGTGAAGCTGTGAACCCTAGGGAGTTTGCACTTGAGTCTGTGGGCAACTTAGAGCCTTTGAAGCATGTTGAACAGAATAACACATTAACAATTTATAGATGAAATGTGGAGTGTTGAGAATCTTAAGAATGGATTAGGAGATACTCCATGGAAGTAATTGAGGCAAACTTTTGAGGTTCTCTACTGCCAGTGACAGCAGAGGAAAGAGTAGATGAAATCAAGGTAAAGGGAGACAGGACTGTTTGGGACTTTAAGAATGAAGAGAAGAATTTGAGGAAAAAAGATACGGTAGTGATGCAGCCAGTTAAAATGAGAATACAAAAAGCATGAGTATTTGGAGGATAGAAAGCCACGATAAGATTGGTGTTTGCATGTGAGTCATCTATGTGTAATGACAATGATAGCAACATGTCATTTTTTTAGCCACTTTCATTAATAAGCGATAAAATGACACACTTTTTTTGGGAGGTACCAGGAATTGAACTCAGGGCTTTGCACTTGCCAAGCAGGATCTGGATGACACACTCTTAATGACCCTTTCTTATCCCTATGGTTAGATTTTGAAGACATTTTCCCTCACCCTGAAACTTGTTTCTTTGTTTTGTCAGCCCTTTAGGAATTTCATTCTGCTACCTCCTTACCCCAAAAGTCTAAATCACCCCCTACATCCAAATTATTTGTGAGATAGAGAAGGGAAGTTGTCAGATACAGTGGAGCATCTTACACGCTAAGCCCACCACTGATTGCCTGGAATCTTGAGCTAATTCTATGGGATTCAGTTTCATCTGAAAAAATGAAGAGGCCTGAGTGATTTTTCCCTCCAGTACTGGGAGTTGAACCCAGGGCCAGTGCACTAAACTATAATCCTGAGCCTCACTCTTTTTTCCATTTTCAGACAAGGTCTCACAAAGTTGTTGGTCCTTTTGCCTGAGCTGGGGTGCTGGGATTACAGGTTTTCATCCCCACACCCAGCTGTGAGGTTTTATGGTGGGCGTGGCAAGAGTCACCATTGTTGTTACCAGAGATTGAACGAACCCATAGCACGTGTTCTCTGGCTGAGCTATATCCCCAGCCTGTGAGTGACCATCTTAAAAAGGTCCTTTTCTATGATACCAGCATGAGAACCACCAGTAGGTCTTGCTTTAAAAGTTACTCATACTGGAGTAGAGATTTAACCCAGAATGAGGGAAAGTTGTTAACACTAAACTGTATCCACATGGCCACTCTGAAATCCTACGCCATAGAAGACCAAGTGAGTCCATGTACAATGGCATTAAGCCCAAATTTTCAGAATCCATCTGACAGTTCAAGTTCAAACCTAAGTGGTTGATCCTAATCACCTATTTCAACTGAAGTTGCTTGTTTCATTTAATTTTTTTTTTTTTTTGTCTTTTTGAAACAAGGTCTTGCTATGCAGTTCAGGCTGGCCTTGAGCTCACTTTGTACACCAGGCTGGTCTGGAGCTTGCAACAATCCTCCTGTCTGAGCCTCCCAAATGCTGGGATTACAGGTGTGCACACCACGCCTGGCTTGTTTCATTTAATCTTTACTGTAGACTTTCATGTTTAAATCAGCATATGTGATAATATATTACAGAAGATTAATAGCTTATTTTTATAGCCATTAGCAATCATTTCTACTTGATGTTTGTTTTGGAATTTTTTCCAGCCTTGGTACAAACATGAAAGCATTGTGTTTGTCTTAAATTGTGTTTGCCTTTTTCAATTAAGAGTACCACCTAAAGAGAAGTGTTTTACTTCACCAGCACAAAAGGAGACAAACTCAGTTTCTGGTGCCTTCTGATGAGAACATTGGAGATTGGCCCTTCATGAGAAGGTAACAAAAAGTTGTCGGTGTTACATGAAATACCCAAAATACCACTTTTCCATAATTAAACCGCATTTGTGAAGATGAACAGTAGGAGTGGAGTTTGAAGTGTAGCTAAAAGCCAAGTCATGCAGATCCAACTCTGGGCATACATTAAGATGAAAACTGGTGCATGTTGTTTTCTCCAATAACATAACTTACGAAAACTTCAAAGCTTTTTTCTTTCTAGAAGAATCTAAAACGTTCCAACCCA
Organism: Dinomys branickii; assembly: GCA_004027595.1. Taxonomy (NCBI): domain Eukaryota; kingdom Metazoa; phylum Chordata; class Mammalia; order Rodentia; family Dinomyidae; genus Dinomys; species Dinomys branickii. The sequence goes on along the minus strand of PVLD010024086.1, from coordinate 9,957 downwards.
AAGTAAGACAGTGATGTCTCCTGGCAGTATGCTCATTCATAGCCCCTGTATAGGGCTGGGTCTGGAAGTGCCCCTCCTCTACTCTGACTTGCTTGGTTCAACTTCCAGTGGGCTCTGTGACTCAATTTGGAGTGCTGAGCCCCTTTGAGGAAGTTAACTGGAACAGCAGGAGATTTTAAAACCTAGAAATGCGTTGGGTTGTAGCTCAGTGGTGAAGTACTTTTCCTAGCACATGAAATCCTGGATTCTATTCTCAGCTCTTCAAAAATAAAAAGGAAATCCATAAACACATATCTGTATATGTAGCAAGTTGTTTCTAGCCTGGAAAAGACAAAACCGGGAGTGGTGGCTGGTGCATGCCTGTAATCCCAGCACTTGGTAGTGGGCTAAGGCAGGAGGATCACTAAGAGTTTGAGGCCAGTCTGGGCTGCAAGTGAGTTCTTGGCCATAGTTTCCAACTTCCAACGATCCTCTTGCCTCAGCCTCCCAAGTGCTAGAATTATAGGAGTGTACCACCGTGCCCGGCTCCAAGCACTTTTGAGATTTATAGTATGTTACATTTAGTCAGAAATGTCACTAATAAAAGGTGCTTTTATATGTATGGCATGGTGCTTTTATACAAATTATCAAATTTTCTTGAACACAAATTATTGTGCATGGTAGACAAGTGGTCTACCAATGAGCTACATCCTAAGCCACTTTTTAAATTTTGAGACAGAATCTTCAGTTGCTCAGGATGGCCTCAAACTTGTGATCCTTCTGCTTTAGCCTCCCAAGGTAGCTGACAGCACAGACATGTACCACCATGTCCAGCCCAAGGCCTATCTTTTTTTTTAAATCAAATCTGCAGATTGAATCTAGGGCCTTATGCTCAATAAGCAGGCGCTCTGCCACTGAACTACATCTCCAATTCCCGAGGTCTATCTTAACAGCAACTTGGTAATTCATCTGTCTAAACAAGTACACAAATGTGATAGCCACTTGGTAAATGAACAGTTTTAAAAATATTAATGCCTTCTATGTACCAAGCTTTGTGGGTATACAAGTCAATAAAATAAATGTGATTGCAGTCTCCCTTTAGGTTACAATAGAGAAGACATGTTAATTATTCAAGTAAGTATAATTATGTTAAGTGCTTTGGGAAAGTAAACCTATAAGGTGCCATGTAACCCTTCCCCTCCTTCCCTAATCTAACATGAAGAGTCCTGGGAAATGATCTGTTGTCACAGTCCTGTCTTCAGGTTTCTGACTTGTGTTTGACTTGTTCTAGTCAAAGCCCAAGTCTTTATCAGAGTAACTTTTCTTCCTTTGCTAGACTGGCTGTGGTCAGTCACCAGTGGGCTGTGGGTTAAACATGAACAGCAGTCACTCCTAAACAGTCATTTTGCCCTGATGTAGTACTCTATCTCCAACAGTGTGCTAGACCCCATTTTCTGGCGTGCTCCTGACTGCCCAAACTACTTGCCACTCCTCTGCTTGCTGTCAGAATGTAACATTCCTTCTCTGCTAGGCTTCTCTATTCCTATTCTTTAAGTTAACTAGAATACGCAAATTAAAGCCTATGTCTCCATCTTGTTAGAGAATATTTAAAAAAAAATTGTCACAACCGACCTTTTTTTTTCTTCCTGATTGTGTACTTCTTCCTCACGTGAACTCTTGGATTCTTGCTGTCTTTGTTATTTAATCTCACAGTTTATATACTCGTATGTGAACTTTTTATTCAATGATAGCTTTTTGGAAACCGGCCATGTATTTTCTGTCTTCATACCTCCTTGCTGAGTAGATAGATACTATCAGTAAATAATGTGTCCTATAGGTTATAGTGTAACATGCTATTGTTTACAAAGTGCTTTGGAAAAATATGCTGTTTTCCCCTCATGCACATCTTGTAAAGGAGGTGAAATCCACACCAGTATATATAAATACAGTGAGACTCAAATATGTGAAAAATCTTCCTATAAATCCCAATCCAATTAATGGTGACATGAAAGTAAGTGAATGCTACTAATGATCCAGCCAAAACTGTTGCAGGAAAAATTGAATCAGAAGTAACCTGGAGCTCAGGAGAAGAAGAGAAATTTTATTGACACTAGCAGACCCCAGAGGAGTAATCGCCAAAGTCTGAGGTGATTACAGAGAACTTGTCTTATTTATAGGGTGGTGAACAGAAGTGACGAGAATGAGGTAAAATTTTGCTGGAGGCCAGGGTATGATGGGTATTTTATGTTGAACATAGTGATGAGCATGGTTGTGTATGTAGCAAGTTGTTTTTAGCATATTCACAGAAGTTTCATTTTCATGACAAATCAGATAATTTAGCTGAGTTCAGTGGCAGAAAACATAATGACTTCAGCTTTATTTTACAAAATGGCTGTCGTTAGGTCAAGATTTCTGCTTCAGAATTACTGTCCACAGTTGCCTATTATTTAAGAAAGTACTTTCTAAATTGTATCTCTTCTCCAGAGGCTGAGGCAAGAGGATTGCCATGAGTTTGAGGCCAGCCAGAACTACAAAGTGAGTTCAAGGCCAGCCTGAACTGCACAGTGAAACCCTGTCTCCAACAACAACAGATAATAATAATAATAATAATAATAATAATAATAATAATTCTATCCTCTCAGATTTCTCCTCAGCCTCAGTGCATCTCAATTTTTTCGTATCATGTAAAAATATCCATTTCCATTTCATGGAATTGTTGGGAAAGTTCTGCATTTATGCTGTCCAGGAGAGTAGCCATTAGCCACATGTGACTACTTAATTAAAACTAAAATGTGAAATTAATTCCTCTGCAACACTGTGCACATCTCACATGACTGCTGGACACCATATTGGACCAGGCAAATAAGGAATATTTCTCCTGTTGCTGAAAGTTCTCTTAGACAGTGCTGTGCTGGAGGCAGGAGAGCTAAAAATCAGAGAAAGTAACAAATGAAGTGAAAAGACAGGCCAGTGGCTGGTTTGAGTGAGAAGAGTAACTGAGTGGCAAGTGACCTTTGGAAAAGTGACATCACAAAGCACAGCTCACAATGGCCCCAGAACACTTGGGCTACAAAATCGCTCTTTGTGACTCAGTTTTAGAGCCCTGAAGCCTCAGCAGATGTAGTTCCTAGAGCTGCAGTTGTTTTCAATGTCATCTTCACCTTCATATTCTACCTGGGACAGCCTCTTAGATTCCCTCTCTCTCAACACACTATGGAACTGGATACAAACAACTTTTCTGGGAGAGACAACTGTGCCTCAGCAGCCTAATCTGGGGCTGATAGATAACTTTGCTCCAGTTGTTCAATTCATCCTACGAGTTTCCTTTTTTATTTTATTGGCATTAGGATTACTTGCCTTATGGAAACGAAGCGTTCGGTCACTTCAGGTTGTACTCTTTTATTATAGATAAATAGTTACAAATGGAATTTTTGTGGTATTGAGGATTAAACCCAGGGGTGTTCTACTCTTGGCTGCATCCCCACCCACCCCCCTTTTTGAGACAAGGTAGCCTCAAATTTGTGATCCTCCAGCCACAGCCTCCTGAATGCTGGGATTACAGACCTATGCTACTGCACCCAGCATAACTAAATTTTGATTACTTCTCTGCCATATTGTTGCCACCCAGTTTTAAAACCATGCTGGTGGGCAAGGATGAACCTTTGTCTCTTAAATTGTTTGAAACTAAGTTACCTTGAAAACCTCTTCCAATTAGGTTTTAGGCATAAAAAATGCTCTTTTGTGGCAATGGTCTTTGGCTTGTCGGCCATCATGAAATAGAGTTCAGAAGCTCATTATCTGCGAAGGCATTCTTTTTTGTTTTGTCTTTTTTTTTTGCTGAGACAGGTTCTCGCTATGCAGTTCAGGCTGGCCTTGAGCTCACTTTGTAGCCCAGACTGGCCTTGAACTCGAAAAGATCCTCTTGCCTCAGCCTCCAGTGCTGAGATTATAGGCGTGCGCCACCACACCACCCCTGGCTGAGAAGGCATTCTTGTCCCCAAACTTACCTGATCATGAATTCACCTTTGAGTGCCTACCATGGTGTAGAATAGGCACTGTAGATCTTGGATATGGCCTTTCTGTTCTTATTATGCCATTGTGCTTTATTTATATTCATTATTAAGTCATGACAGTGTTTGCAGTATTTTAATAAGAACTGCATAAGTATGCAGGGCATCTTTTTGGGGGAGTAAAAGTTTAACTAGCTGGGATTATAAGAAACATTTACGATTTTATATAACTTCTGTTTATCAATAATAATAGCTTATTTATAATATGCTCAAAGTGTTTGAGGGGAAATCCCAATAAAGCATGATGTGGACAGAGGTTATTTTCACAGTTCCAGTGAAAATTTAAGGAAACAGGATAAAAGTGCTTGACTGTTTAACTTGATGAATGAAAGTAAGTTATACTGAAATGAACTTGATAATGAGAGAAATTACTATTGGATTATTTTGTAGCATTTGCTTATTTTTATGTTACTGTTTAGGGAATCATATTCACATGCATCTTCTGTTTTAAACTCTCCTAACCCAGCATAGTAGGCAAGGAGTGGATCATCATTTTTTATATGAGGTAACTTTGTTATATCCAAATTTATATAGTTTGTCAAAGCTGGCAATGCTGGGATTTGAGCACCTGCCTACCTTTTGAGATAAAATCTCACTATTAGCCCCAGCTGGCTTCAAACATGAGATCCTCCTGCCTCAGCCTCCTAAGTGCTAGGATTATAGGCAAATGTCACCACGCCTGGCTCTCAAACCCAATTTTTAGGGTACCAAAATTAGTTTTCCAAATTTTCACTTAGTATAACCAACTGACTAAATACTCAATAGAAGTGTGTGTGTGTGTGTGTGTGTGTGTATACATATATACATATATATGTAAATTAATGAGTATATAAGGTAAGAAAGCAAACTTTTTCTGAGTTTACTTAAAAAGGTGAGCTTTCAGCTCTTCATGTACCTCAATCAAAAAAGGGGGTTAAAAAAATAGTGTAAGAGTAGGAGCATGGGCTCTAGAGTCAGGTTGCTTAGACCTAAATCTATTGAACCTTGCTCTGTGCCCTGACAGCAATTCCCCTCTAATCACAGTTTCCCTTACCTGTAACATGAGATTGCCGGCAGAGCTTCCCTAACAAGACGTTGTGAGGATTAGAGGGCATATCACTTGTATAAAGCTTAGCATATGCATGTTCAGTAAGCAGTGCTAGTTATTACAATAAGGAAAAAGATAGTTTTATTCATATCCCAGCAAGAATCTGCCCTAGTATATTAAGACTTACATGACCAGGAAATTTAATTTTTCACATCACTGTACTCGGAAGTGAATTCCTAGATTCCACTCCTGCCTCTTATCATTTCCAGAATATCATCTTAGATAATGACAGGATCCAAACTAGAAGATATCAAAATGGTTATCCCGTTCTGTGTTTTTCTGCAGAAATAGGTTGTACACAGATGGGCAAGGTAACTTGTAGGACAGAGCCCAGCATGTGGCAGACTTTCACCAAATGATGTTTATTATATTTATTAATTAAAAGCAAATAAAGTATCTGACCTGCTTACTGCTCCAGTTTGTGTTAATGATCAAGAGATTAAATAGTCAGACATGGTGGTGCTGTCTATAAGCCCAGCACCAAGGAAGCTGAGGCCAGAAATTGCCATGAGTTCAAGTCCAGCCTGAGCTACACGAGACCCTGTGTAGTACAAACAAAGCAAAAACAAAAACCTCACAAGATTTTAAATAGGTGTGAAAATGTTTTGTTGAATGGAGGGCTTGGCATAGGAATGAATTTTGTTACTATTAGATATTCAGTTTTGTTTCATATCTATGACAAACTGGCATTTCACATGAATGAAAAAATAACACTCAACTTTTGTGTTTTGTTTTAGAATATATTGATGTTTATAATCACACTCTACCAACTTTACAAGAAGGGCTCAGATATTTTTCAAGCTTTCCTGGCAAACCCAGAAGAGGGTGGCTGCAAGAATCAAGAGAGTAGTAACATCTTCCTGTCGCTGGGTCTGCAAGAGAAAATTCTGAAAAAACTCCAGACGGTAGAAAGCAAAGTGAAGGACCTGGAGGGGATGATCATTGCCCAAAAGCCTGCTGCAAAGAGGGAGTGCTCCTCTGAGCAATATTGCAGCTGCTCCGACTGCCAGAGTTCCCTGCTCACATCAGGATTTACTTCCACACTTGAAATGTGAAAAGAAGCACTGTTTCCCTCCTGTGTGTGGTGGTAAATTAATAGAGAACTATATTGAAATTATCCTCCAAGGCTGGCTGTCTATTCAGTGGGTCCAAGATTTTACATGTGTGTGCAGTGGGGTCATATAGTGCACAGCAGTAGAAAATGTGTCTGGGGTTGAGGGTGTGGCTCAGTGGTACAGCACTTGCCTAGCATGCATGAAGCCCTGGATTCAACCTCTAGTACTGCCAAAAAAAAAAAAAAAAAAAAGTCCCTGGGATTGTGATGTTCGCTCACAGGCTGGAGACCATATGCAACCATGTAGTAAAAGGTGGATTGGAATGGAAGAGGGTGGGTAAAGATGGAAGGGTGATTAGGACTTGTCTTTAGGGTGCTGAAGAGGTAGGGGAGGATATGGTAAAATGGAAGTGCTGTTTGAGGGCCATACTGTAGAACAGTAATGATGAACCTTTTTGCCATGTCCAGCACAGTTCTTAAATTTCCCAGGTGGAGAATGGTGGAGGATGAAGAAATGGAGATGAGAGTCAAGAATGCAGAAAGCTGAAGTCAGTTGGAGCCTCCTCTCCTGGTGGGAGAAAGAACTGCCCAACAGTTGCAATGCATTTATACACTGGGGAGACTAATGTCAATGGCAACCCCTCTGCCTAGCAATTTGTTTGCCTGGCTTGCCTTAGGCATCTCACATTCTTAGAGCTGGAACAGCTTGTTCACATGGCTTGCCTTGGGTGCTCCATGTTCTGGGGCTGGCCTTGTTTTAGCCCCACATGTGTGATCAATCTCTAGCTTCAGCCACTTCCCACACTTTTAGAGCTTTCTATGATAACAAACAGCCTGCTGCAGCCTGAGTGCCATAGGTTCACCACCACTGCTGTAGACTGTCCTGCAGTAGTAGGCTGGCCTGTGCTAGTCCTTGGCATAAGAAAAATGTGCAGCCCAGGGGCCTCCTGTATTAATTACTCAGAGGTGACCAAGGATGACAGTAGATATCAGACAGTAGATTGTTTAATTTGTTTTTGTTTTGGGGTGGTAGGAATTGCCAGTCTGGCACTTGTGCCACTGAGCTATATCCCTAGCCCCAAGACTGTTTAATTTTATCCAACATTTACTGATACTTACCCTCTGATAAGCACTGTTATAATCCTGGGGATATGTCCTGAGTGCTTTAGAAGCACTCAGTTTTGGATCATTTTATTTTGAACTGAGGTGATTTCTCCTTGTGTGATTCTTGCCTTTGCAGGGAGGGAAAAGGAGAGGTATTTCCATTCAATGAATGCATACTCTGGACAGAAGGAAAGCGAGAGGGTGAGGGTCCTGTGAGGGAAATGGCATAGGCAGGTCTTTTAGAAGTTCTCAAGATTATACAAGCTTTGTAATATGTCTCTTTTGTCATGATAAATATGGTCATGTGAAGCACTTCATAACTGTCTGGCATCTAAATGAAATATTTAATGCAACGCACAGGGGCACACACCTATATTCTAGCACTGAAGAGGCTGAGGCCATGTGTTTGAGGCTACCCCAGCTACATAGCAAGACTCTGTCTCAAAAAACAATAAAACAAAACAAAAAAAAATTTCTTTTGGTGTGTAAATAAACAGTGATTGTTGCCATGTTGGAGAAAAACTGACTACACTAGTCAACAAAAGACAATGCAGTATACCAGTCTCCTAAGTGGCCTCATCCTAAGGGATTTCCAAGGGTAATTTTTACTCTTGGTAATTATTGCCTATGCACTGGTGTTAAAATCCAACCCCTGTGTAAGATGAAATTTCATTCACAGCGTACAAGTGTAAAAACAGGTTGAATAACCCAGGAAAGGCTTTTCAGAGAAAATAATGAACTTTCTCATAAAAGATCACACAGACGCTGAAATAGAAGGTATTTTTCCGGGAAATCATCATGAAGCTCAATTGATTGATAGACAGACAAACAGACAGGAAGGCAGACAGAAAAGCTTGCTTAGGGAACAAGGAGAATTTCAGCGCTATTGATGCACTGGCTATTTCCAGAGCTACAATTGAGTTTTGCTTCATGGTGAGTACATTGACATCATGTTCAAATCAATTTTAATTCATGGTCTGGTGAACTGATGGGACCTGACAATGTGCATTATTTGACAGTTTACATGAGAATTTGGTTATGGTGCTGCAGAACAGTCCCATGCCAATCTTTAAAGGCAGTGAGTGTCTCAGCTAGACATTGTGGTGCACATCTGTAATTCCAGCACTCTAGAAGGCTGAGGCAGAAGGATTACAAATTTGAGGTCAGCCTGGGCAACTTAGGGACTTAGTTAGATCTCTCTCAAAGTAGAAAATTTAGGGTGATACCCAGGAGGGCATAGGCTGAGTCAAATGGAATTTCCACACTGATTTCCATGGTGGTTGTACCAGTTTACACTCCCACTAACAGTGGAGAATAGTTTCTTTTTCCTCACAGCCCCACAAGCATTTGTTATAGGTTAATTTCCGAATAATAGCCATTCTTTTTGGGTGAGATGGAGTCTCAGTGTTTTAATTTGCATATCTTGAATGACCAGTGATGTTGAGCATCTCAAATATTGCTGTTTGTATTTATTCATCTGAGAAGTGTGTGTTCATCTCAGATGCCCATTTTTGGATTGCCTCTTTAAATTTAGGAGGTCTGATCTTTTTTATTTTTTTATATTAAAAATTTAAAAACTGACAAAACAACAATGAAGACAAAATCAAAACAACACAAAGAAATAATACATGACCACCACTGTGGAAATTAGTCTGGAGATTCCTCATTAAACTAGGATTAGAGGTCCACCCAGCTATTCCCCTCCTGGGTATTTTTCCAGAACAACTGAAAACATCACAGTGATATATGTGCACCCATGTTTATAACAGCACAATTTATAATAGCTAAATATTGGAAACAACCCAAAGGTCCAACTGACGAATGCATAAAAAAGATGTTGTATTTTTATACAATGGAGTATTACTCAGCTATAAAGAAAGATAAACTGGAGGTTTTATAGGTAAATGGATGCAGCTAGAGACCATAATCAGTGAAATAAATCAGATTCACATATGTAAGCATCGTATTTCCTCCCTACTGTAAGAACCTGAAAGAGTAAATAAAATCTGAAAGCTACAGTAGATATTGTGAAAGGGAAAAGAATCTGCTCAAATAGGAAGGAGCAACTGGGAGGAAGGAGGGGAGAGGAAGAAGAAAGAAGGAAGAGGGAAAAATGTACATAAATATATAGCTAGGATAATTGTACTGCTAATAGCTGTTTATTGAAAGGAATTGTTAATGTATAATTGTTTGGTCAATCTTGGTGATATCTACCCATTTTGAAGATGATATTAGGTAATATAACAACCATTGTTAATATCCTATCTATGTTTTGAAACTCTGTATCATTTTAATTGCTCTTGTTAATATCCTATCTATGTTTTGAAACTCTGTATCATTTTAATTGCTCTCTATGCTGTTTTGTTTCTGTATATATTTTTGTTATTTTGGTTTCCTTTTAATGAAAACCAGCATTTAAATGTATATATAAGGAGAGCTGGAATAGGTATATTGCTGATGTCTGTAGTTTATTGAAAGGAATAGTCAATGCTTAAAATTTTCTTTTTTCTTGACCAATTTTACACACTTGAATTTGGTAATCAGAATGACTGATGTGAAAACAACAATATGCAGGATAAGAACCATTGTTAAATTCCTACCATCTTGTATGGTGAAGCTCTGCATCATTTCCAATGTTGGTTTTTTTGGCTGTTTTTTTTTTT